>JAODTR010041324.1:0-43003 GCA_025399935.1 Amblyopsis rosae | reverse complement strand
CAGTCAGAGCTTGCTGATGTTGCTCGGGAAAGGGAAGTTTGGGGTCCCTTGCTGAAGCTGCTGCCCCCGTGACCCGAATCCGGATAAGCGGGAGAAGATGGATGTTTACATACAGTACGGCCAAATCAAACAAATCAAAAGTCATCGTCTATTGTCAAAGCCATGTGATCAAACTATAAACTTAATTAGTGATTATGAACTAGAAGTGAAACACATGCACATGCATCACACAGACCTCCATGTTAGAGGCTACAGGGAACAGGCTGTTTTCTATCTGAGGGCCCTCTGGATGCAGGTAGTTCTCCCCGTCCATGGCCAGCGCTGAGGGGAGAGTTGGCATCAGACCACAGCGTCGCACATGACCACCAGCTCACTTAGGCTATGTACTGTACAGCCAGACCACCGCAGACTGGGCAGGAAGTACTAACGGTGACTGCTCTCCATGACCTGAGATCAACAGAAATGGAAGAGGTTTTAAAACGTCAGGAAACAATGGATCCAAATGTGAGCACATCATTTTACTGACCTACACAGATCACAAGAGTAATGCATGATAGTGAACATTTCCAACCAACATGATGACATGCCTCTAATGGCCAATAACTATGTTATTTATATATGTGGGGGAGTAAGCCTAGTATCCATCATACCCACTACTGTATCTTATTTATTTTCTAGAGATACATTTACAAAATATATATTTTGAAGTCGATAGATTCATCTGATCCGTCTGAGTTCAGAGAATGAGCAGACAGGTGATTGCCCGTCGAAATAATCACAGCAGTAGTCTCAATTGTACATGATGTTTTGTGTTAGGGAACTTCATATTGTAAAATGACTATTATACATCATAACTAATCAAACAAGTAGCATGTATATGAACTAACAAGCATGTCATTGTCAACTAATGTCATAAATGAAGAAATTAGTAGCTTGGTTGTTTGTTGTTTGGTCTGCAACCAAGTTGGATTAGCGGTGGACAAATTAACTGTAACCAGACAGCACAGTTTTGAAAGCACATCACTGTACCAGTGTGCTGAGTACAAATTCTGGAGCAGAACACATTTTTAAGTGTGCTTTTCCTATAGACAGTGAGCAGGGGCAGAGCAATGAGTGATATGATGATATAGAATGGAATGATAAAGAATTCAGAGAAACCATTTCTGGAGGGTTATTCAGAACACTGAGTGGTTCCCCCCAGCACATCACCATCGCAAAAAGAAACTGAAGAAGATAATGCCACCAACGTCAGAGATGCCTATCTGATTTTGTCTTGAGGGTATCCTCATTCACTGTGTCGCAGTCATAACATGCTCCTTGAGAAGAGGCATGATGACATGGCCTAAACAACTGATTATTATTTGTGTTCAAAAACAATTACTCTATCCTCCATATTTTCATAACGCCTTGTCTGCATGGTGAAGAGAGGATTTCATTTTATGGATTAATTAAAAAGGACGATTTTGTGGGAGACATTGGCATGCATGATATGCAATGATACTTTTTTTGTTTTAATAGAACTATAGTCAGAATCTGGCCACCACAATTAAGGAAACAAGTCCATCTGTAAACACAAATCACTGTGTGAACACACAGGTGACAACGAGGAACGCAGTGCAGGGGCTAACACTATGCAGTCCTCATTAGGAGGCGGTCACTGAAGGGTCCACATCCATCATGGGATTATGAAAACCTCAGTACTGACAGGCTGAGGTTTTCATAATCCCAATGTCCCAATGTGAATGACAGATCTCAGATTGTAACGAGCTAGTCTGTTCCTATCTACTAGGGAAAGAAGCTTTGTTTTATCTTAAGTGGGAGGGAGGCCGCATGCATTTGATTTTTTACAATACATTTTTGATATAGACAAAACAAGAAACAAAGACTAAATGCATAAACCACGATATTGCAGCTGTGCCTATGACCTCAATATAGAATAATAAGACCAGCTCAAAAGGATGGAACAAGATAATTGCATCACCATTGGGTGATCAAAAAACTCAATAACTACAATAATGGGAGAGAACACAACATACCTGTTCTGTATATAACTATGTAGAAAGCTCAATTGCCATTTTATTGGCCATGACAACAAAAAAAACAATGTTTACAATTCGAGCAGACTTAAACCTATATAAATAACCTATATTTTCAGGACGCTGCATACAGTGCAGTACACTAACAACCAAGGTCCCAAGGCTGAGGGTCTCAAAATGTGTGCACTTGAGTTTGTCACAAAAGGAGCTCATGAAAATTTAATTCATCTTGGTTAATCAGTTAATTTACCTACAGTTTTTGATTGGAAAATCAGTCAGCTACAGTAAACATTGTTAAACTGGAAGCACACTTGACTTGTATAGGTATCAATTGAAGCATGCTGTGTATACATTTTTTTAAATAAAATGCTGTCTGAATTCCCATGCAAATATAATAAATGGACTATTGTTACACCTTTAACTTCGTTACATCAACAGTAAGCAAGCATATGTTCAGTAAGAGTAATCCATAGGACAGGGCCTAGAAGATATTACGTTTTGGATTAGACATAATGAACCTTCCTGGTGGTTATCTAGACTAAACTCGTCTAAAATCTGCTTGGGTGAGGGGAGAAGAAAAAAAAAAAAAAAAAAACTCAGATTGTATTTTAACTGACTAACAAATTAAAATTACTTTCTCAAAGCAGACATTTTACCACTGGATTGGTCCAACATCTCAACACAAGCACACCACAATGAAAGTCTGGGCAATATTCATCACACTCCATCCATATCCACAATAATCAAACCCTGAATCTTTGAATCATTCTCTACCCCTACCTCAAATGTTAATTATCCATGCAGACTTCACTTTCTTTTATTTGCAGTCTAAACGTGACTAAGGAGGGGGGCAAAGTTGGATTGAGGATTTTTATGACAAACTGTGTGGAGATACATTTGCCTACCATTAATACTGTGGGTTAGTGGTCATGACTGTTTCACATGATTTGAGCTGACTTGCAGGCGTAGCCATGAAGCAGCATATTTATATGAAAATATCAAATTTAACATCACTGTTACAATTACATACACCATAACTGAAGGTTTTGACCAAAGTATGAAGCACTAAGTCACCGTGATAAACGCATTCATAAGGGTCTAACCAAGAAGGCCTTCGTGTGTGCTATTGATCAGCATGTTATACCCTCAGGTTGCCACAGTGATATAAGGCTACGGTGCATCAAATTCCTTGAGCCCAGAGATGTCCAGCAGTGGGACCCGAGGGATTCTGGATAATGAGTGTGCAGGCAACCGGTAGCCTTCTCAAGACCTAAATGATGGCCATGCAAGGGACCCTTAGGTAGCCTCTCCAAGAACTAAATGAGCGCCAGACAAGGGAAGGAAAGCAGTGGAGCTAGGGAGGGTGAATTGAATGAAGACCTTGTGAGAATCTGGAAGTGTCAACTTGCAGAACAAGACGTGTGCTGAAAACACCCTGAGGACACTGGTGACAACACGGGAAGGTTTCTCAAGTGTCTTGTAGTACCCTGAGCTCATCTTTCGTCTAGGTCCGTCCTTCAAGAGGGAAAGATAATCCACCTATCATGGTCTTGGAAGAAATGCTGGGAAAGTTCAACTGTAAACTGAGGAGCCATACTGTTATCAATGAGACTGTGGTCTTTGTTTCAGGTAAAACAACGCAAGGAATAACAGTTTGACAGTTGACATAGAAACGGGCATGGACATGCCTGTGTGTGTGTGTGCGTGCGCGTGTCACATGTGGTCTGGTGTCAAGGAGATGAGAAATTCCTTAGGCCGGCAGGAATGATTTAATCGGCAAGGGTGACAACTGACATACACAGCACGCTCACTGCTTCACCTTATTAGCGTCATGGGAGACTCAGCATTTCACTTCATCATCTCCCCCCTCTGCAGACCAATGGGAATTGGGACGATTCCGAGCATTCTTACCTTTTCCCGCTTGTTCTTCCCACAACATGCCTTACTCCCCCCCTCTTCTCTTATCGCCGTTCCAAATGCCGTCGGCTGTTGCAGTCTCCTAGCAACAGAGGTGTCCATCTATATAGCATTTCCCTCTACTCCATAGTCTCCGAGGACAATCAATATTAATCATTCCCAGAGCAGTCCCAGGTGGTGTCTTCCCGTAAGACCCTTGTGTCGTTACTGGAAACGTCCCCGGCAGCGCTAAATGCAGCACGGGACAGTGAGAGGGTGGGAGAGACACAGGCAAAGGGCAAGAGTGGCGGAAAAAACAGGGTAAAAAAATAATAATTTTGTCGGGGGGGTAAGCACAAGAACGCTCCTTCATTCAGTAGAATGTTCTGCGCAACGTGATTATTTAGTGCCAAACATCTGTGTCTAAGCATTATTTCCCTCCACACAGTGTGGGGCCACATGCAATGCTGAAATCCCGAAAGATGAGCAAGACACGACGGTCACAAAAATATATAAAAAGGGGGGCATTCAAGGACACAAGCGGCAGGTTTTTCTTGCCAATAATGTGTTAATTGGCTCCTACTGGTTGTGGTATTACCCCCCCACCCCCCCCCCATGTCACTGGGTGGTCTGACATACAGTAGAGGCTCTAAAGAAGAGACTAATGCCATCTAAAATCCTGAGAAGAGGAAAAACAAAGGCAGATGCAAGTCTGTAAATTCACCAAAAGAAGGCAGCTCAGAGGTTTGCATGTACTGTAGAACATCAAACGTGGCGCGGTTATTAAGTTTGTGTGCCTTACTGTGTTCCCTCTGTGTTCTCTCTGTTGTGGCACATTCTAGGTCAGTTCTGAGCCTCTCCACTGTTGAGTCACTCACTCTGCCCGTCTGCCAGCCAGGCATAGGCTAACAAACAGCAGGCATCATTTTCAATAAATAAAATAAAATATTAACGCGACAACAAACAGTAGTTAGCCAGTGCATGTGAACATTAGGGGTGGATTTAAGAGCAGGCTCCTCTGGTCGTGGGAAGTCTGTGGGCAGGGTTGTGTGGTGGCAGGCCTGCTCACTGGTGATGCGTGCTGGAGCACATGGAAGTCATTCCACTAAGTGTGACTTCCTTAAGCCACCACTAAGTCACACAGCAAAGCACTCATAAGGACTACCGCCATCCTGCCACCAACTGTGTTGCTCATAAGCACAAGCACACAAGCGCTCATCTGCACTTTATTATTTTGTGTATTATCTTTAATGGCCATATTGACGTTAGAGATCTCAAGAGGTTGAGAACCACTGCTCTTATTCTCAGCACCTCTCCCATGTACACAACCTCCCTCACTTTGCAGCTTCGCATTAAAGCCTTCTTAAGACATAAAATCCCTTAACATGCATCTCCCTCCGTTACATCTTCATTAACTCAATTCTCAGATACATTTGTCCCAACAAACAAACAAACGCACACACACCAATATTGTGGAATCATACACATGCAACAAAACTTGCATGTTCCCATTTAGCCGTCTGTGTCTCCCATCATTTAAGACAGTTCAGTGTATGTAGAGTCACTCACTGGCAGCCTATCCATCAACAGCAAACATGGTATACAATTAACTGACCCATGCTGTGTTATAGCAAGGCAGCAGGGGGGTTGTTAGTTGGTCATGATGGCTGAGATCGCTGGATTCATTATCTACAGCAATAAAATATTCATAAAATGAACGAGTTACTTCCCAGGGAACACACAGGGCCCAGTCATTCAAAAACAGTCTGCATTATTAATTAGCACCTTTTTTTTTTTAAACACCCCTCCTCTCCCACAACCTCTTTCCATTCACTACAACAAAGAATGCCATAAAGAAGCTGTAAACCACCTAATGACAGAGCAAGACATCGGCTAGACAATAATGATCAAATGACTGCAACTAAATCTGCTGTTTTATCAAATCTGGGAAATGGAAACAAGTGGGGTTTTAAGAGACTGTTTTCATTGGGCTTTTCCATTCAAATATTTAGTGAGCAGGTTCATTTAGCTGAGACAGCAAACAGACAAGCAATTAACATACAGGAGCTATTAGAGCAAAATTAAATAACATTAAAAGCAATATATGTCAAAGGATGAGGTCAGATTTTTGGTCTGGTGACCGACGCAACGCTTCACATTGGTGCTAGGAGCGTCACTTAACGGGCGTGATGACGCACAGCGACGCTGCTGGTGTATTTTGGGCTTTACATCCTCAGCATAGACATAACGATGATTATGACGCAGGATGAGGGCACTCTTTGCCTATTGGATGTGTGAGGTGTTGTTGTTAACCTTTGAACCTGGCACGGCAAAGGCTTGCTGGGTCATGCACTGTGCTACACAAAAACCCTGCTCAGTGCAGGGGACTAGCAGGCAGCACTTAAATAACAACAAACAAGGAAGACTTTGTTTCCTCGTCATCTTTGCAGTGTACAGTCTGAATGTAGTCTTCAGGTGGCAGTTTAAAGTGTTAATTAATAATATAGTAGGCACCGTTTACTGTGTATAACAGCGAGCTAACTAGCTAATACAACATTGCTACGGTTGCTTCAGATTCTGCTGTTGACTTGAGGCTTCCGGCGTCATGCCGCCCAGAATACAAACACTCCACTCAGCAAGTCTACAGGCTAAAGCCATCAAAAACACATTTCAGCAGCATCAAACAACACACTTGAAATTAAAATCTACCCCCCCGGAAAGCCGGGTCTGGTCTGACATGCTCCAATCTCGACAGAACTACACCAAACTCTAACGAGTCACTGTAGAGGAAGGAGTAAGAATACTGGATTACACTTTGGGTACCCCAGTCAAGTTCAGATGATTTGGGGTGGGGGGGGTGGGGGGGGCTAAACTGAGGCCACTGCTAAACAACACCAGCTACACACACTAGTCAGTTCAACCACATAGTCAAGTTGCACACTTTAATTAAGTCAAAAGCTACTGTTGGTGATCAGAGAGACTGTGTACAATCTTAATAATTAGTTTTCAAGCATGTTTCAGGCTAATATGTAAATGTGGCAAACTCGTATTGGTGTGAAACACACTTAGGACATAGGTAAAAAGTAAAGTTACAAAAAAAACCTTTGTTATTGGCTCTCTTTTGTCAAATATCTTCCTAAATGTAGCAAGCATAGGATTATTCTGCTACATTTAGTCACCAACAGGAAGTAGGTAGGGGTCTAAATGCATGGTGGAATCTCACCACTAGCGTTCCCCCTCACTGATTTGATCTAACCATCTTCCTGTATTGACTGTAGTTATCACTGCTCACTCTTGAGATTTCTCTAGCAGTAAGTTTTTCCAACTGATTTTGCATAGACTTTTATTAGCCTATTAGGCTAAAACACTGTCTCATGAAGAGGTGGTTCTCTTACATATCCAAGACTCCAATCTTAAGAAATGTGAGAGCAAATTCACAATGAGTGACATGTTACGTTAGGAAGGACTCGGCACAACAAGACCACATCTTAACAAATAACATTCTTTGTCTAAAAAAATTAGCATAAACACTGCAAGCGTTCAATATAATACAATACAAAATAGTGTATTGAAGGCCTAGGCCTTGTTTGTGAAAGCCTTATTAAACAATGTTCTATACTATGTGAAATGGAAGGTAATTTACCAAATGTATTTTGTGTACTGCTGGCATGCAAGTGCTTGAAATGCAAACTATAAAGAGCCTACATTTGTCTCATCTCTTAATATGCTGCCCCATGTGATTTTAGCATTCTAGTCTTTATCCCTAAATAACAAAGGGTTACATGCCTGATGTAAAACAAGGCAAGGTGAATATATTAATATTCATATATAATTGTTCTATTTTTTTCATAATTGTTTCTTAGATTTCATTTTAAAACCCACAATGTTTGCTTTTCCTCAGAAGAAAAGTGACACTTTTCATTTAAAAAAAAACTAAAAAAAAAACTAAAAAGGCACACCATCTCATCTCTTACTCGCCGGCTATATGTGGCTTGGGAGGGCCCCTGATCACCAGCAAAGTAGTGAGGAGGGCCCCTCATCACCAGCAAAGTAGTGACTCTCAAATCGTTTTTAGACCATGTCTCACTACTTCTTGCTACAATGTATAAAACATAGTTTTGCACCATTGAAAAAAATTAAATACTAATTATTGCACTGGAAAACAGTCATAAAAAAATTGAACAATTGTTAGACAAGACACCTCATAAATGACCTAACCCCAACTTAGTCCACATGTACACTGCTACTTTTATTAAATGTGTAGCTTTTTCTGTGCAACTCGGCCTTTCATGCACACGCAAACAGCGTATAAGATCACCAAAGGCTTTTTAGCAAAACTCCTTCCAGAGTGAAGATATTTTAAAACTCAATGTTGTAGACAGGGAGAACTGTTTTTGGCTTTTAACATCCGTTTCCCTTGTGTGCCGTTATCTCCTTTGCTTGACGTCAGAGCGTGCGCCGTTATATCCTTTGTTTACATAAGGTGTTTTTCTAAACAAGCTTGAAAGAATGCAATTGCTTTTTAATGTGGATGGAGATTTTCTTCTTAAACAGTGTGCTGTCTGGACAGGATTTTATTTCAACAAAGCAGAACAATGCTGTGCATGTGTGGGAACCACTGGCCTACAACTAAAGCATGCTACTAGCTGGAACATAGGACACAGTAAACGACCATGAAAATTGATACTGTGTCTTGACAGTTACAAAACTGTGTCATCACTTGACTTGTTCGCAAAAACTAGAGATTCTATCTCTCTCTCTTGTGCTCCACGGACTGAGCATCCATGTTTAATGCATGAACTCTTAGCTAATGCTGGCCAGATTCCAGGCGAGCAGGAACCCAGTCCAGCCTATAACCTATCCCTGACTCTGCCCCCATTACTACTACTATAAGCACCACCCACTCCTCCACATGTGTTTTACTCCAATCAGCCCACAAGCTATAAATGAGATTTATGGCTGACAGGGGGATTGGAGAGGGGAGCAGCAGGAGGAAGAGGAGTGAGGCTGTACACTAGAACACAGGGTGAGCCACGGATCAGGCCTGTTGAGATGCATCACCTAGTACGCCTTCTGTGGGCACCAAATTCAACAGCGCTAATGTTAAGTGTCTCACTAACTCATTGCAGCAGGGAGGGACCGACTTCTGACCCTATGGAGTTAGGATAAGCAGGCAGCATGCACACAAACATGTCTATAAACATCTTAGCAAAAGGTCAGTTGTCATGACAGTTAGGATCCTACTGCCTCCCCACACATTAGCAGACCTAAGACAAACGACGGACAAATATTTGTGCCGATTATCACCTAAAACTGGCTTATGTTTTTAACTTTACTGACATGGCCTTGTTCCTTACTGCAGCTCAGTTCACAGGATACAACAAACAGAACATTATCAGCCCCAGTCTCTCTTTCTCTCTCTCTGTATGTTGCTTTAGAGAGAACAGGCATCTATTGATCCAGTAGCACTGGTGCTCTAGTTTGGCTGCCCAGGGGAGGGATCCTGGGGGAGGTGGTGGTGGGAAAGGGGGGAATGGGGGTACACAAGTTTGTGGTTTTTCTGCCTGCATTTCTGTCTGACAGTCCGATAATTATAAAGCCTTCCTGTTGCCATTTCTATATAATGGGCAGCATGGATAGAGAGCAGAAATGACACCAAAGATGCTGACCACATCACCAGGCCATAGAGTCCTAAACTATCAGGAAGCCTAGAAAGAAACATAGCATGTCATTGACTTCACAATCTGCAAATAGTCTCCTTTAACATCAAGGAAGTTACATAATTCAGAAAATAGCCAGCAACCATGGCAACATGTGTCAAGGCTTGCATTAGGATTGACTGACTAGCCTTGGCTGCAGGCAATAGACACAGGATACTAAACAGTGGAAATAGCATGGGAGGAAAAACGAAAGCCTATCTTTGTGGGAGCGCTTGCTCATTTAGCTATAAATCACTCATCCATTCTACAACTCTTTAAAAAAAGTGTATATTTTTTGAAAACTCAATTTAAATTAAGACTATGGTGAAAATGTCATTGTATTTGCACACAATATACAAATGTCAAACTTTAAGCACCAGACAAACTAAAACATAGTAAGTATAAGTAATGTGTAGGCTACATATAGATATTATATGTTAAACAAATTACATTTGATAAGAGCAAGGCAACTGACCTACAGATAAAATAGTTGTTATAATGGCCTTACGATCCCACAGGTACGGTAGCAGAATCCTCAGATTTGATCATACACATTTAATGACTTGATTAATACAAATGCTAGATTCAACATTAGTTAGTTCGCTTATAAAAATTAGTACGGTACAATACAGTTTGCAGTAGGCTACGGTACTGTTGACACGACGGTACCGTAACAGCATTACGGTACGGTAACGTACTCTAGTCTTATATTACCGGTACCGTACAGTCGTGTTTTATGATTTTACACATAACAAAAAATGTATTAATGTTCCACAGTTACATTCTTGACGTATATATATATATATATATATATATATATGTTTTGATCATGTATGGCTTATGTGACATTTCCACGCAAACAATGTCTGTTTTTTTGGTCATCGGTGTAGTATCGCCTGTTCAAGAAGCTCAATATTGGGGCCATATAGTTCTATGATTAGGGCACATACACAGCACAAAGAAAAGCACTACCGCTGATGTGTTAGCTCACCAAACGACGGAAGCTAATATAACTGACGATCTTGAGCGAGATAAAATTGGCTAAAATTTTTGATTAAACAGAACACGCAAATAGCAGAATACATTAAGCACAGACAACGAAAAGTATAGTGCTCTGGTAAATAACAACGATTATACTGTAGCTGCTTCTGTTTGCCAATTACGCTAGCTAGGTTAGCAAGCTCGAGTCGTTCGGGGGTACGTTCGTTTACTTGTACAAGGTCTGCCTAGTAGACGAAGTCACAATCCGAAGTAGATATGTACTTCCATTCTGCAACAAATGTAAAACTTCGTTAATTCGAGTTTCGATGTTTTCTATAACGTTTCCGACATTATGTGGCGTGGTCGAGATGACAGTCTAGATTAACACTTTGTTAATCAAATACAGGCATAATTTACACTTCAGTTTAGCCAGTTTAGCCAATTCTTAATTGTTCTTTGAATACTGCTAAAGTCACACAGTTTAATTCGACATCGACCCGAAACGAAATGTATATAAAGCCTCTTATGATAATCATTCCACACGACAAACGTCCAAGAACCGGCATGCCCTGTCGAGTAAAACGTTTGCGCCTAGGAGAGGCAGCCTAGAGTACACATTAAATGCCGATGTGTCGCTTGCGTTTATAACCTTGAAATACACTTACCATTGGTATGTAACTTATTCGTAAGCCAGGTCCCACACACAGGAGTAAATTTAAACGAACAATCAAGTTAAAATAGCAGCAATTTAGAATTTTATCCAACTTGTTCTTCTTAGTTGTTTTCTTCACTTCCTGATTGAGACGCTGCCATTTTGAATAGACGAAAAGAGATATTTCCGCTGCTGTCGTCACACACTGGCCGTTAATCATGGACCTCCAAAACCCAAACCAGACAGACAACTACTGGAACAAATGAAGTTCCAAAGTATTAAACAATGCACCAGTCGCACGCACTTAAATAAGATATATTTTCAGGTCAGGGCAAGGCTCCTATCAAATAGTTATCCTAGGCCTATTTAATAGCCTGACAAATAAACATGCAGACAAATTAACAAACCCAGGCTACAAATTCATCTAGTGGTGGTGGATAGTAATTTAATGTAGGCTTTTGTTTATTTATTAAATTTAATTGTTTCAATCTACTATTACAATATGAGTGCAGTCTTTGCCATCGTGTTATTTGCCTTAGCCTAACGTAGCCTCTTCTGGCTATTATCCACAAACCATTTTAAATGAAAGCATAAAAATAACATTGGAATTGATTTTGTGTTACAGTCAATCAATTGATTCAGGCTAGGCTCATGAAAATCAGTTTAAATAGTTTAGGCTAACGTTTTCAATTTGAATTAAATAGCAGCTCCTAGATCAAATTAGTTGAAGTTGAGTTGTTCCACAATATAGCCATCACTTGATTCAGACTATGGCTAGTTATACATTTTTACATTTTTAGGCTATCTGCATAATTTCCTTTAAAGATATCATACATTGATTGCTTTATGGTACCCCAGAACCCAAAATCCACCCCATTACTGTTGACATGTGAAACAAACACAGCATAAATGTAGGCCTAATAGGGATGGGGTAGTGTGCTGTAAGATACTGTACACTACGTCTAGAACAGTACTAAAGTCATTTTAGCCATGCAGTCTTTGAGTTTCAAACCAAAACAATATTATATTGGCTTTAAACTTATTCTGGACACCTGGAGTGTTCTTAATGGATGGTTCATTGATGATCACCATTTTAAAATAACATAAATACTCTTGAATTACCATTACTGTATATTTAATAAAAAAGAACAACCGATAAACAACTTGCATTACTGCAAAATTATAAATCATCAGTATAGGCCTATATAATTTCTTTAAAGGCAAATGTCTGTATCTATTTATCATTGGCCCTAGCCGCCCACAACAATTTTCTTATCATTGCACAAGCTGTATAACCTACCCATGTGCACTGTTGGTCTACTGTTTAATAAAATGTTGTTTTTATTTTTCTGCATAGGCTATCAATATGGTCTGTTTGTTCTCTTCCTGGTTGCTGATCTCCTTTTGGCATCTATCTGTCCACTCTGAGTTATTGAACAATGCAATTGGAAGAGCTCCAATTATTTCCAGTAAACGCACAGCCACTGCTTTCCTGGTATAAAGTCGGTTTCCCAACATGGAGGGAGGAAGGATTCGATATAGGCTACAGCATGGCATCACTATATATTGTGTTTGATGATGTATAGACCTAAAATACATAGCCTGTATAACTGCACCTATAGCTAAATGGTGTTGCAGTCAGGACTTTGGTATAGGCCCATAAGTTCACTGCCAATAGCGTTAACTTACTAGAGGCTACAATGATTTTCATGTATCACAATGTCCAAAAATAATAACAACAAACTATGTTTATTCTATTCTACACAAGTGCATAGGCCTACATGGTCATATGCACATCCCGATGTCTTAATGTTGGAATTTGGTGCCCTCTGCTGGAAGCAATTGACATGAATAACACGATATTTCCATCATCATACCAACGGATCCACCCAAATGCAGCATTGATATTATTAGCACTGCCTACTGTTGGTTAACAAAATCCACTGACTGTAACGGGGGGAAGGGGTGGGGGGTGTGGGGATGCTTCTTTCACAATACTAACTTGAATGTAACGTCAGTGTTAGTGCTCCATTAAATGGATTACATTCTTTAATAGGACTAGGCTCCTATGTAAGCTCTGACAAACCAAATTGCATAACCTTCCCCAAAAGCGTATTTGTAGGCTGCTCACTGCATTAGATTATAGATTTGCCCGTAAAGGCTGTATCAGCCTCAGGCTAGAATTTGACTCACCATTATTGCCAGACGGTAAGACCATTTTTCCCCAAAACAATTGTAAAATAAAAATAACAATGTGTAAACACATTTTTGGGGAATTGTGTGTTTTTTTATATATATATTTTTTGCCGTGTTATCACTCCTTAATAACATCAAATTACTGCTCTATATTTTCTGCTGGGGATTCTACAGAGAGGGCAGTGAAGCAACTGAGAGAAGATGGAGACTTTAGTTTTCATATTCTCTTTTTTTGCCCTTGGCATTCTTTATGCAATGAACACAATTCCACAGCTTCAAGAGTAAGCTATTATTATTTTTTATTTATTTAATAATCACTGATCAGTCAAATTCTGTAGGCAATTATGTTTTCTGTTATGTCTTATTTAATTAAACTGAAACAAAATTAAAAACATTTAATGATTAACCTTTGTAAAGCAATACGTTTGAAAATGTTGGAAGTATATTGATTGAGTATCACTGTAAATAATATAGCAGTGTAATATACAGCTAATATATTTCAAGCTTGAGGCATTGTTTATATAGTATGAATAAAATGCATTATATAGATACAGAACAGCTCCAAGAAGGGGTATACTTCCCCAAATGTGTATTATAAAATATCATAAAGAATGCCAATGTCTTCAACTAATGACAGAAAATATACTTCACCACCACTTGAGGACACTGTAGCTCAAAACGCAACATTTATATTTTACGTGAAATTGGCATTGGAGGTCTGGCAAACAATTAATTTAGTTAAACTTGCAGATTGTATTTTTGAGAAGTGCAAACCTGGTTGAAGTCCCCGTTTAAGCAAAGCGAATAAAAATCGTCACCTTTCACAATTGCATATTGGACTGTATTGGTAGAGATAATTAGCAGACTGGCACTGTAGCCAGTTACACAGGTGAAGAGGATGAGGAAGGTGCTGTTGTGTGATCTGTTTCTTCCTCACAATTTTGAATGCCAGAGATTTCTCATTTCTGACAGTCGGTTATACTCCCCTCATGTATATCATTATCCACTGGCTCTATTTTGACTGTATATGCTGACAATCAATACACACTGTGCATAAGATTTTGATAAATTGCTCCCGACATACAAATCTGCCTTGTACTTTTCCACTCTGCAAACAAACAGTATTGTGTGCATAAATATTCGTGCACTGTTCAGTTTAAGAAAAAGCAAAGGAACGTATATGTCTTTGCTGTCTATATACATTTACTGCATACAGTAGACGTCATGAAGTATTTTTGTGTATACAGACTCCATGTGCCCATTAATCTTTTCCGCTGCAAGCTAGAACCTTTGACCAGTAAACATGGTGGGCAGTGGTGCATGCATGACCCCAGGTTGCTGGTTCCTACATTTCTGTCAATGACGACTTTTAAAATAATACATACAGTATAATGCATTATTCCATCACAAACTACTGCAAAATATGATAAATGGAATGCCTTGGCGTTAAGGTTGAACAAATGTGAGGAATGTACTGGCATTAACAAAGTGTGTTCACTGGTTTACTGGTTTACACACATGTTGGGAACCCTGATCAAACCAGCATGCTGACAATTGTCCATTTACAAAAGAACACAGATAGAACATGATTTGTATTGAGGTATTACATACATTAAATATGCTCTCACTTTAACATGGATTTGACTTGTTTGTTTTCTTAGAATCAAAAGTATTTTCATCAACAGTACAGTATATTGACTAAACGATACCTACCATCTGAGATGGTTGGAGATGAAGAGGGAAAGCATACAATATGGGCAGTATTCTGTGTGAGCTAGTATTCACCTGGCTCAGAAACAGCACAGCATCAGAAATCACCCTTGTTCCCCCGAAGCCAAGCGCTATAAAGGACTAATAGCATTAACTTTGCCTAATATTTCAGCTTTCTTCCCTAGTGCTCTCTAAGAAGGATTGTATAATTATATGTTTTTCTACTGTACAATTCATCATCATTCAGTAATGTAGCATCACTGTAGAGGACACGGCAGAACCTCCATGGGAAAACCGAATTAGAAAAGAGAATGAGGCAGAAAACCAGTGAGAAGCTACTGTGTTTAAGTACAGAGTTTGAGCTCAAAGGTACAGCAATTTGGATAATGTGTTGTAACTTTTCATGGATAACAGTTGGTCTCGGTCTTTCTGCAGGCCCTATGTGATCCTGGGTACTGGAGTTGCTGTTCTGGCAGTTATATTTTTGTTCTACTACTTCATCACTCGTGGGAGCCCACCTAAAGATGTCTTGTTCTTTGGTACTGTATATAAAACAGTTTTTATTTTACAACCTATAGTGGATTACTACATTAAAATGAAATAACTACTGAACTTACGTTTTCTGAGACAAAATCCAATTCTTAAGACAGGATTTACAGAAAGAATCTGACATGAATGGCTTTCATTGTGCTTTCACTTGTTACGTATAAAGCTGCTTACACTGCTCATGCTGAGGACAAAGCCACACACAGACTGGCATTTCTGCGTGACCCTGAAATGTGTACACTCATTTAGGCAGTTACAAAGAAGTACCTCAAATCTTCTTGACACAGCAGGCAACACATGAGCCCTCAAAACATTTGTGATTTTATGTTGTGATTATAATGGTCTACCTCAGAGGTTCTCACATGTTATGACCTGTGACCCCCTAATGAAAGGGTGCATTGCCTTTCATCAAGCCTTCCTATACAGAGCTTTGCAGCACACATTGACCTGTAATGTTCATAGCTGATGCCCACGGCTGTGCTAGTGGGTCACATAACATACTGTAGCCACTGCCAAGGCGATAGCAGCACCGCCACATGGTGTGTCTCTGACACATGAGGCACAACCATAATCCCCTAGGATAGAAATTGGCCTGATCCCGCGTATTAGAGGCTTCACTGTTACTCGTATTGCATGTGCATGCAATGTTACAGTGAATTCTCTATAGGATGACAAAGATTTAAGCTTAGAAATCAATGCAAACATTGTGAAGACAGAAGGTCACGAATAAAAACAATTGCAATATTCACATAATGCCATTCGACCATTCTGCACATTTTAATTTGATTTCAACACAAGCCTGATACTGTACTATAAGCAATACCTCAGCAAACAGTATTATCAGGACCCCTCTCTCTCTCTCTCTCTCTCTCGCTCTCTCTCTCTCTCTCTCTCTCTGCATTTCAAGCCTCTCGTTATATTTTTCTGTGGCTCTGCTGGAAGCTGTTCTGTTCTCTCAGATGTGGCCTTTTAACTCAGCTGGGCTCTGGCTCCAAATATAAATACAGTATCTTACAGCGAGAACACATCATTATCTCCACACAGCCCAGGAAATCAATAACTGTTGGTGTGGAGGGAAATGTGTGAGCTCAGGTAGATTGTGAGTACAAGAAGTCACTAGTCAAGAGAAGGAAAAAGACAGAGGTCAGATAATTTTAAGCACACTTTTTCCAGATATTTCACCCCTGCTTGATATTCTTTGTTAAAATGACCAGACACTTCAGCATTCAAGGACATAGCAGAATGACATGACTAATTATATGGAAACAAGAAAAGCCTTCTATCACAATCCATAATGACTACATAATGACACGCTGCTTAATATATGGAAATGTTCCAGGCTAATTTCTGAAACAAATAAATTAACTTCTTATTGACTGCAGAGGTGGAAAATATTCTGTATATCAGTGTACGCTCAACAATGAGGCCTGGCAAATGCATTAGACAGATTGGCTGTATGATAACAGTATTTAATTCTAATAGGAGATTTTTCTGTTTCCACCCAATGTAAACAATGTATTACTTTGACATGTACCCTGCAGTGTTTGCTGAATTGTGCTTTACCTGTATCATTGACGTGATAAGTGCCTTGGAATATGATGGCATTGTATCTGGCTTCATGGAATTCTATCAGAAAGCAGTGAGTATAAGACAAAACTGTATAACTGGGGAATATATTGCACAGAGGTTTATCTAAAAACAAAGCATTTTGCAAACATATCTGTTTCACACAACTAAAACATGTATTGTGGGGAAAATACATTACATAACATGACATGCGTTTGTATATTTGAAGGTGTGTTTTGTACTGTAGGGAGAACCTTATCTGGGTACAGCCTATGCAATCATGATGTGCTACTGGGATGGAATAGCTCACTTCATCATGTATCTGATGATGATTATCAAGATAACAGACAGGTGGGTGGTGGTCATGTGATCACATGGTGTTATGACAGGTTAGTAGAATTGACATTCATGACATGGCACTACAGCATAAATAACATGTTCATTAAACAAATAATCACACATTTACAGTACAGAATGTCAACAATTGTATCCATGTAATGAAAATACAGGATTAATTGGCCTCTGTTTTCCATTGCACTCTTTTATCAGCTGCTTTCATACTGTACATACAATGTTGTGCCATAAATTAGAGCAGGGTTCCCCAGTCCTCAATTTCCCACAGTTGATTCAAATGAATAGCTCATTACCAGGATTCTAACAAGCCATTCATTTGAAGCAGGTGTGTTGGAGCAGGGAGACATATAAAACATGCAGGGCAGTGGACCTCTAGGACCAGGATTGGGGAACACTGAATTAGAGTATACAATAGAAGCCTATATGGGCTCTCTATATGGGTTCTCTAGAGATTGTTGTCTGTTTTGATGCAGTCATTGGAGTTGATTCATTTGGAAGGCACACCGCTTGTGAATAGGTGCAATGACGTAAATGTAATACAATGCAAATGTATATCGGAATGCAGCAGGCTCTTCAAAGCCATTATAGATTCACACTATTTCTTTAACAATGTCACATACTGTATCAAGGAATGTGACCTGTTGCACATGCCTAAACAGCAACCCATCCACTTTAAGCTATGTGTGTCTGCGCCATTTCCAGGAAATCTTACCGTACACTTGGCTTGTTCTGGGCTGGCTCTCTCTGTGCCAACATGAGTGTGTTCATTGTCGGCATAGTCGCAGGTGACCCTCATCTTATGTCTCTCTTGTAGCAGTCCCTAAATGACAGTCTTTAACCAAGTGAACATCTGCACCGCAGTGTAGCGCCAGTGCCACCATTCAGCACGCCAGCAGAATACACAACTAGTTGCTTTCAGTCTCAATGCACAGAACAAAGCACTAAACGGACTCAAAACATCTGCTGTAGGACCTTCTAACCAGACATATGAGTGTCAGAAGATCAAACTGTTATTATCTCTTTTTGTCATTACATTTACATATGCAGAATACTCCCATAGGGGTGTAACCAAATGTGTATAAATACACATTTGGTTGCGGTGAGAGGTGTTTGTTTTTCCAGTTGCTTTGCTTAGATGGGAAAAAAATGAGTTATGTAATTATGCATTTGAAAATGACATGATTTATACGGCGGAGGTCTCATCAGTTCATAATGTAATCTTCTTGGAAGTGTGTTGACATTTCAAACATCTTAAAAAGAGCCAGGCTGCACCACTTTAGTCTGAACACTCTCTCATTGGTTTTATTGTTGTCTGGCAGGGAAATATGCGTCGGACATCCGTCCAGCCTTCTGGCTAAACTTTTTCTTTCTTTTGATGCCTATATGGGGGGCAGTCACACTTTTGAGCCGGCCCAAGGACAGACCTCTTATCGGGGGATATAATGTAAGTCATAGCCACCAATGACAATACCTATCAATTAAACAAAGGGTTAATGAAAGCTTCAGTGCATATGGGTTTTAAATGTCAGTACAAATTGCTGTATGAGACAGATGCCCCATTTAGTGCCAAAATGTCATTAAATGAGAGTACCACTGAAACCATAACCTTTACCTATTTTGTGTTGGCAACTCTCTGCAGGCCCAGCACGCTCAAAGCATGAAATTGATCTGGCGCCCCCTGGATCTCCTCCTTGTACTGCTTTTGTTAGCGGTCATGGCCTTCACGATCCTTAGAGGTTTAGTAAGTAAAGGCAGACTGAAATAACCATTATGGATCAGTAAGGCTGCACCCTATGGAAGCATTTGCCTTTGTGGTATTATGCATGTTATCCAAATGACAAATGCTCTGTTGTTTTAGGTGTTTCTCTTTCAAATGATTACAACTGGTATATATAGGCTACTCAACAGATAACCCAATTACGTATGCATTATATAGTAAATGAATACTCTAAGAAGCATTCAGACATATTTAGTCATTCTAATATACTGCCAAACAAGTTAATACCAACCTAAGATGCTTGGTTATAGATGTGACGACATGTATGTCGATGCCTTTATGAATGTGTGTGTGTATTTGCATATCTCTGTGTGTGCATGCAGGTGGCCCTTGACTCACCATTAGAAGCCTGTTCTGTCTACCCGAAGCACTTTGAGCCCTACTTGAAAGATCCTGTGGGGTTCCCCAGAGTTATGGTGGGTCTTCCCTACATCTCTGTCCTATAGTCTCCTGCCTCGCGTTTCCTTGTTACTTAAATACACATTTAAATAAATGGCTTGGGTCGAAGGTTGTTAACATGTTTTAGTCAGTCACAGCTCAAGCTTTTTCCTCCTCCACACTATATTACCCCCCTCCCCCTCCACGCACACACGCACACGCACACGCACACGCACACGCACACACACACACACACACATATTAATGCATGCTCACACACTACCTCTCTGCAGCAAAACTCTCCAAAAATGTCCTCTCCATACTGCATTTAATAACCCACCACATAATGGACCTCTATTTTCACCAATACTACTCAGCCGGCTGGCTGGGAGTAAGCCACTATCTCCCCCCACATATCTCACAGCTGATTACAAGGCCATTTCTCATCATTACAGCAACAATGAGTGAGGGGTGAGAGGCCAGCGCATCCTTGTCTTTCTCATTTGTTTAAGCTTGGATGCTGGCTGTTGTTGTTGTTCTTCAGCTCTTAGCCTGTATGGCGGCTGGGTTTTGTTTTAGTGGCATGTAGTCTTATCAATAGGTTAACCAAAGTCCTTGTCGAGGGGGCTGCCCGGGCACAATAGCAACGCATTGATCAGACAGACGAGCTGCAAGCTGCCGAGTTGATAAGATAATCCTTTCTCAAAGCACCTCATTAGCTGGTGTGTGTGTGTGTGTGCGTGTGCGTGTGTGTGCAGCATATGGAAGTGAGATTTTATAGAATCTATCTATATCTTCAGGTTCATGTGTTTGCATGTGCTTACATAGGCTATATGTGGGCAAACATGCATGTGTGTATGTGCATACATAGACTGTAAATGGACTCCTGGACCCTTGGACACAGGGCACAGGGTTACAGTATTCTGACCAACCTTTTTGATCAGTAAAAGTGATAAAGTGCATGCAACAGATCGCCGCAGCAATGAAAAGACACTCAAACAAAAGGCCGAAGGGCAAACGTGATTGGCTCGTAAGACTTAACTCACTTTAATTCATCTGGACCACAGACCGAGAATGAAAAGACCCCATGATGTAGTGATGACGTAATTTGGAACATTAACAAACTGGCTTTCATGCCCTAAGTGTTTCACCTTGAAGGTCAATTGTGAGCACAATGCAATGACCGTAGAG
This sequence comes from Amblyopsis rosae, assembly GCA_025399935.1. Taxonomy (NCBI): domain Eukaryota; kingdom Metazoa; phylum Chordata; class Actinopteri; order Percopsiformes; family Amblyopsidae; genus Amblyopsis; species Amblyopsis rosae. Next base: position 22,021 of record JAODTR010041324.1, on the reverse strand, counting down.
TGTTACTTGTCATTTGCACTGAGTGCAAAGATGTGTATGCAAGTATGAAGGTGGGTATATATATATATATATATATATATATGAGAGAGAGACAATATCTAGAGGTAAACATTTGAGTGATGGATAATAGCATGCACTATATTACTCAGATGTAAGGTAGGGAATAGACCCTCTATATGAAGCCATACCACCTCCTTATAAAAATAATTCTACATCTAAGATGCCCTGTTATTAAAGACATCTTTGCATATTGGCGGCTGTCTTTATGAAATGCAGGGCTGTCACATTCTTTTGAATTTCAGGAGACATTATTTCCATTCTTTGTAGTTTGAGAAATCACTTGAGATGTAGCTTTTTCAGTGGTAGCCAGGCAATTACTGTGTGCCAATACCTTCATTCATAAAATCCAAGGAGTCATGCTGTTAGTTTCACTGGACCTTCGGAATTCCAATGGCAATACTAATATGAATTGAAGGGTACATTATATGCAGCTACAAAAGAGTGCTGTGGCTCTTTTTTTGCTTCCAGTCACCATAAAATACTTTATTTCAAAAGAACCACTTTCAAACAGGGCTGTACACCATTGTGTTTTAAATAAAGGAATGTGATTAGCTACACACACACACACACACACACACACACACACACACACACACACACATTTGCACATACTGCATGTGCAAATGCTCCCCTGGTGTCCCTATATCTACAATATAGTGCATGTTGGGGACCCTTATTTGCATCACTATGGCTTTATTACCCACTACACTGATAAGTGAACCAAACTGAAATAGCTTGAATTACAATATTGTAAGTAAAAAAATAGTAAAGCATATTGTTCTTGTTTTAGATGCTGCACGTCTTCTTCTATGGGCTTCCCATGCTAGGCGCCTTCATTTACGGTCTTCTGAAATCAGGGTGCACATGGATGTCAGACTGGACTATTTTCTGTGCAGAGGCCATGATCCAGGTAAGGCTGTATAGTGAGACTTAATTCCTTGTAAATGTCCTACAACTTTGTGTTTGGGGAGCTCCTAATACAACATAATCAATCGTGACATCGTTGACCTATTGTAGGAAGGAAGAATGGCGTTTCTTCTGACCCAGCTAATGTGCTACAAATATGTGAGCCGCTGTAGATTGAGGAGAAAAAAGTGGCAGCCATGTAACGCTCAAGAGGGGCACTCTGAGCTTCACACAAATACCATGTTTTTGCAATACAGTACAAGAGAAATCAAGGAGTGTCCCTCTTAGTAAATACAAGCAATGCAGAATCATACTCACATCCCAATAAGCACTTGGTTCCATCTTCACTCCATCACTGATCACAAGTATCCTTCAGACATATTGCTGCAAACAGCCTCATTACCTTCCCCATGTTGATCTGACAGAGGGAGTAGAGGACTGTGATCAAAGCCGTGTCATACTATAGTGACTATAGACGGACCCTCCATTCCCTCGTCTACACATGGGCAGGACAATCTTGGAGTTGATGCTTGGATAATAGGCTGCTGAAGTGCGAGCTCTGCACACAGCTATTCTTTCCTGGGAGGTTCCTGCTTTGTAGACCACTATCTGTAGACTAATGGCAGCGATGGAAGTGACACTCAAAATCACTCGTTCAAAGCAATTCGGTGTGAGGGATTGGAGAAAGAAACGTTGAAATAGACTGCTATCTTGTGTCAATTTATCGCAGGACACTGATGGTGCGCGAGGTTATAGACGCTATACAGTAGGTAATACTGCTAAAGTACAGCTATGGTAGCTCGACTCAGCTTCGAGAAGTTCCCAAATTACTTTCTCAGAAAAAGTGACTGATTTTAAAGCCCTTAAAATAACAATTTCTCTTCCAGTGCCAGTGGACCCATGTTGGAGCGTCCCTCCATCCTCGCACCACAGCTCTATTCCGCATGCCAGATGAGGTCTTCTGGTCTGTGTTAGCGGCTAACTTGGCATCCTCAGCTACACCCATGCTGGTGGCCATGCGGGTTCACAGTAACCCCAACTTTTTTCTGAAGATTCCCTGGGCAGACTGGTCTACCAAAAAGCGAGGAGAAGGACACCAAGTACAAAAACAAATAATTGTGGTTGTTTACTGTGTTTTGTTATTTAAAAGCATCAATACTATAGATTAAATGGACTTCAAATTGAATAATGGCTTATATCAAATGCCTTTCCCATTTCTTGTGTTTAATTAAATATAAGATTATTTTACTCAGATGCTTCATACTTATACGATACTAATGCATTAATTCTGTCATGTCATGACCGTTTGAAAATGGAGATAGTTGTTTTTCCTAGGATTCGGGTACACAGTAGCGAACTGTGACCCTCGACACTCGGCCTTCAGTGTCACCACATCAACTCAAAGGTTACCTATGGCCCCGATCACAGAGTATATGCATACATACATACATACACATTCAGAAAGCCCCAAAACATGTATTAATGTTATTATGTAAATGCTGTACAGTATAATAAAAGAACAATAAGTGATTGTTATGGCAGACATGGAGAAAGAATGATGATCGAAGGTGACTACAGCAATATACTGTATCTCATCTTCTTTATTATAGGACATATTAGTATTTTATTATTATATTTGTATTTATTACTATGCGTTTTTAATTAAGCTAAAATCAGGCTGGCAGGTGGCATACACTAATATTGTGGCCTAGGATCACCAGTAGTGAGAAATGTTCACACACATCAAAACATTTCATGCCGTGGGTTAGGATAAGTGTCTGTCTCTTTTGATCTCAGGGTAGAAATTATGTTTAAAAGGTCTGGTCTGTTGGAGTGGGTGCAGTAGCTGTGTGTGTAACACTGTACCTGGTGACAAAATTAAAGACGCTTTAATACAGTACCAGATGCACTTTAAACAGCAGTTTCCCCTCTGTAATGGTATTTGTGTGTGGCAGCTGTGGCCCAATCATACTCAAATGTGCCCCTTGCACTTAACAGAGCAATAGGCAGGCCCACACACAAACCAGCACTGAGAGAGAAACTCATGTAATCATCTAATGTGCTCCCCCTCAGCAGGTTTTTCATGCTGGTGTAACATCGTTCTTGCACATGCAAGCAATGCACTCGCTGCCTGTGACAAGAGGCTCTAAATCAATTCTGGCCTTTCTAAACTGCTCTGTAATCACATGATGGCAGTCGCAAGGGATCTGTGCAGATGTTTGCTCAGCTGTATGGTCCACGGGTCCTGCAGAGCTTCCTTTGGTTCAGTTCTCGCGTTGATGCTACATGTGAAAATACAACAAATGAGTCACACCACCATGGTGGCAGTAAAATATATGTTGTGCTATCAATCTGGATTTTTCTTCTTATTAAGTGTATGGGGGGGAGGGTTTTATTTTGGAGATAGTGTGGATACTTACAGTATAAAGCAAGTGGTTGCATTCAATGTAGGCACGAATGCAAGAATGACAAATGGACCCCTAAGGTACCACCTACAGTATATTATTGCACAGAGACAGGCTACAACCATTTCTATAACTTTATAGAAGGCTTTTTTCTCTAAGCACAAGCCTCTGTGAACATTAGCCTAATGATTATGAGTAAAGCTATTTTTCAAATAACCCACCTAAATGGCAATGCAATGTAGCCTATCCATATTCCTTACACAGCACCGGTGTGCATATAGCCATAGTCCAGTGCATATCTAATGTCAAATGCGTAGATAAAACTGCACATTTTACAGTGGGGTTTTGTGTAATCTAGCTGTCCAAGGCACACTTGTGCAATAATCATGCTGTTTAATCAGCTTTGTCAAATACCAGACATGTCAAGTAGCCTAGTCCGAGATGGAATATCCTGGCAGATCTGAAAGTGCGCTAACACAAATTTTACATATTTTGCTTCAATGAATGAAAAATGAAAACAAAATGCATTTGTTTTTATGTTGAGTGCAAATGTGTAAAAAAAGGATAGAAAATAAATTGACATCAAGGCCTTATAGAATTGGACATTTCAGTCTCATTCCATCCTAAGCATACTGTAGGCTTTGATTTGCTTTACTGTACTATTGTACCTTTATGTTATTATTTTAATAGTACCTCAGATTGTATTTGGAAATACCAATTTGCTTGAAAACAGCATTACACAAACGTTGTTTGGGTTTGAAACTAAAGAAGGCATGTCCCCTGCAACTGAGAGCTTGCATTCACCTATTCAGTCCAAATGACCAAGACCAGCAACTAACCAACGACTATGAAACCCCCCCAGAAAAAAGGCAATTCAAAATCATATACATTTACTATAATCTACACTATTGACTATAAATGTCGTCTAGGCACATTTTCGTGTCTATGGCTAGTACACGTTTTAGAGATGCTTAAACATGGAAAATACAGAAAAAGTTTTTTTTTCCACAGTAAGAACTATTGGAGGATGCGGGCATCGATCCCGCTACCTCTCGCATGCTAAGCGAGCGCTCTACCATTTGAGCTAATCCCCCAGATGAACTAAAATGGATGTAGTATCTAATACTAGTCATAAGTTTCAGTTTCTTTTTATTGGTATAGTCAACGCATTTATGTTGTGATGGGATTGTTGACAAATCGCATGACAAAATGCAATTGAAAAAGTTGATGATTAATTTAGGAGACCATTAAAATGCCGATGTGGTGTAGGCTAAATTAAATTTACTTATTTTAGACTAGCCTGCACAACACTTATATTATAATCTATCTAAATGTAGCAAATATAGTCTACTGTTGAAGGGTACTACTACTAGACTACTAAGTAGAGCACAACCTAATGGTTCCGACGTCATCGCGGGACTGCGGGACCTCCTGATAGTGTTCCCCTGCATTGCGAGAGTGATGGGACAAGAGAAAGAGGCAAAGATGAGCCCCGAAGAGAAAACGTCACTAGCCTAGGCGAGGGCAGCAGCCAGCCGCACATCTACTTCATATAGCAGTAACCCTGTCCCCGTTCTTGTAGCAATGGTAAGTTCGCATATCTGCGTTAGAATGTGTTTCCTTGGTTCTTACGCACTATGCAGTAGCCTATTCGAACTGCATGGCTGTGTTCTGCTTTTCCAAAGTACTGACATGAATGCGTTATGTATAAAGTAAAGAAATGATGCAGCACGGTTGTTGCACGGTCCGCAGGCTACATGGAAACTAATTGCGTTAATATATGCTTCACTAGGCTACCTGTCTAAATTTAATGTCCTTATTAGGCTACCGCAATTTCATTAGGCCTATACAGGCTGTATCAGCTAATGATGTCAGAAACCAAACCTACTGTATGCAGAATGCATGGGTTTGGTGGCAAAGCCTGTATCATTACACCAAAGATGTTAATGCCAGTGTATTGTCAAATAATGCCAATAGGAGACTAGTTATGTCTTTGATTATGTGGGAATAATGTGAAGCTGCTAAGTAAAACATTTAGGTTATAATTCTCACTCTAAATCCTCCCACAAGTGCACAGCCTCCTGGGCTACAAAAAACATTCATTATCCAGACCCTGTCTAAAGGTAATGGGTCCTGAATCATAGGCTACCTTCACCTTAATGAGAGCTTCAAAAGGGATTCTTCTTTTCTGCATTGTCAAGTTAGAATTGAATTTGTTCATGTTACAACTGCAATTAGGTAATTTAGCAGAGACTTTAATAAGCAGGTATTGTGCATCTTCACAACAATGTCCTGTGCTGGGGAACAAACTGAGAGTCTCCCTCCCTGCCTGACGTCTTAAGTAAGATACTTCCATCGCCAAGAATGACAGTAACAGTGTTTAACAATAACCATGTTTAAACTTAAATATAAGTTTTGCCTGTTCTCCCTGTGTTGATGTTGAACGATAAGCAAGTTAGCTAAATACTCCTTCTATTGCTCTTGACTAAGGCACTGGAATTAGAAGTGAAGTCTGACACAGATGGCTACCCACTGCTCGTAAGTAGTTATGGTGGGTCAAATACAGAGGACATCTTTCCCCCATGGGGAACAAACAGAAGAGAATCTGTAGATAATTACACTATTGTGGCCATTTAAACACATTGTGAACATGTTACAACACACAGCATCTTTTATTTCAGAAATGATTCATATGTTTTAGTATTTTCAGCTATGGAGATCGATTCTTATGTGTTTAAGTGTCGCAGTGCACTTACAGAGAGTCCAGAGCTGTGAGTGTTATGGTCTATCTCTTTCCCTACAGCTCTCTAATCAGACCTGGTCCCTGTCAGCGGGGACCATTTTACTCATCACCATAGTTACAACCATGACCTTAATCCAGTGTGTGACCTCGGTCCCTGCTGATGTAGACAAAGGAAGGAGAAAGGTGGTGCATGTGCTTGGTAAGTTTTTCACTTGTGTTGTATTCAGGGTCCTGGTTCCCATGAAAATGTCCGGTTTTCCACATCCAGCATTTGGGCGTGCACAGTGCACATATTGTAATGTTGTAAACGATTCAAGCCATTCCTAAAAATGTTAGCTTTACTATAATACTGTACTTTTATGTGGTTAATTTAATGGTACCCCAGTGCTTGAAAAGAGCATTACAAAGACATTGTTGTTTGGTTTGAAACTCAGACAGGCATGACCCCTGCACCTGAGAGCTAGTATTCATCTCTACTCCATCCCCTAGTCCACCAGCATCCCTTCTTATACCTTCAAGTGCACCTTTGTTTACCACTTTGTTTAAGCAAACATGAGCTAAACATGACATTTGGGGCTGTCAAGGTGCTGAGTGTACATTTAACTCCAGGGGCCCTATCTGGCGTCTGGCACAAAGAGGCACCATCTGCGACCCAAGTGTCTTTGCTAATTTCAGACAGACGCAGTCGTTTTTTTACTGCATGTTGCTTAAATAGCCAACATACTTATTATGGTGCAGCCTTCATCAAGATATGAAACAAACACATGGCATAATCAGTTGTGCTTTCACTGTGCACACGAGCAGGTCAGTTTATTGAGCTTTCTTACAATTTGGCAGACATGCCATTAGAACAGCAGTCGCCAAGATGCACACGTGGCTTTTAAAGGCAATGGGAGAAGACACTGGTTTATTGCATATTACACCCCAAAACACACGTATGATTCATTAAGAGAGTACGTAGTCATACATACAGTACCTTCTGAACCATGCCCCTGGTGCTGCGACCATTTCTTACACCAATTCCAACTAGCAAAAGTGGATTTGGACATACCCTAAATGCACATGCGCTCTAGACCTTGGAATAGGGCTATTTTAAATGAGTGTTTAATTACGAGGCTGTCTGTTTTTGTCAAAAGCGTACTACATTATAGACAAAGATGGTGAAGCATGATTCATTACTTAATTATTGACTGTGCAGTTGCTGGCTGTCAAGGGTAATTTCGGAGCTACTGTTCATCATATATAGTATGAAATAGCAAATCAAAGTAACACCAACACCAATTTAGTTTTTACGTGTTGGCTGTCTGAAGATGCGAAAATGGCAATGTGCATATATAAGTATGTGTTTGTGTACGTGCATGTGAACACACACATACATCATTTATTATATATTATCATTATGTTAAAACTTGAACGCATGCACACATACACACACACGCACACATTATATTATCATTATGTATAATATTGTATTATCATGTTATTATGTTATATTATGTTATATTGTTTTATTGCACCGTGTTGTGGCTCCCAACGTACAGAAACCATTGTATTTCTTTTGTAAATATAAAGTAAGCCACATATACATTTGTTTGTGTAAAGGTTAGGATTGGGCATTAGTCTAGTTGATATTGTATTGGTAACTGCAGGACATCTGTGTTTTCGTGTGTGTGTAGAGGACGACAGTGGGGCGGTGGTCGTCCAGACGGCTCCTGGTAAGGTGGTGACCCATCGGGGAGGCTCCATCACTCTGCCATGCCGCTACCACCATGAGCCAGAGAGCACTGACCCCTCCCGCATACGCATCAAGTGGACCAAGGTGACTGACGCACTGCAGTTTGAAGACGTCTTTGTTGCTCTAGGAAGGTAGGTACAGCCTGTAATGTGTAGCTTAGCCTGCACAGCTCATTGTAGTCCTCAATCAGTCTGATCAGCCTATGTATGTATGTATTAAGTGTGGGTTTGCAAATGTCTGAATGTAATAATCTTCTTTTCATTACAAATGATATAATTTTACCTGATTCTTTGAAAAATGTAAATGAATTTCAGAATATCTTAGTATTTGGCATCGCTCACTGACAGCATGCACTCAAGCTGGCATGGATTCCAGACGTGCAAAACGTGATGACCCATGTTATCCCAGCATGATTTAACATGCTCCAAAAAGCTTCTTGTGATGTCACAGAATGTGGTTTTCTCTGTCCCGCATAAATGTTCAACGATCTTAAAAACACTTTTAAATGTGTTTTTTAAATGTTTCTGAATCCTCAAACCTTTACCTTATTTTCAAGTTTATGTGAAAATATTAGTCATGTTCAATGTGGTCTCAGACCTCTGGACCTCACTGTACAGTATATACTTAACACCTGTATGTCAATGGTTATGTCAATGGTTGGATTACCTGTTGCAGGGAATCCAAACAATTAGGTTAAATTAGAAATATAAAAACCTACTAGAATCTAAATGGTTAGATCACCAATTCCAGTCCGTGTTTTCCCTGTGTTCCATGTTCCTCCTGTTCCAGTCCGTGTTTTCCCTGTGTTCCATGTTCCTCCTGTTCCAGTCCGTGTTTTCCCTGTCTTCCATGTTCCTCCTGTTCCAGTCCGTGTTTTCCCTGTGTTCCATGTTCCTCCTGTTCCAGTCTATGTTTTCCCCATTGCGTCTTGTCATTGACTGTATTTGAATACTGTATATACTGCAGATCCACCTGTTTCTGCCCAGTGCTGGCTGTCTGTCTTTCCCATTTATTTGATAATTAGTTTCAAGAGTTCCCCTCTTTATTTAAACCTTCGTGTTGCTTCTGTTTCTGGCCAGTCGTCGTTGATGTGCATGTTGTGCTTGTTTGTGTTCCATGTACTTAGGCATTACAGCCTCTCTGATCAAAGTTCTGCTTCAGTCCAACTATCTCTCCGCATTACACTATCACAATAGATGACCTCTAACAGACTCTAGGTGCTTAGGACACATTTCAGCTGTACTGTCCATGCAGGCAGCAGCGTGTGTTCGGCTCGTACCGCGGCCGCGTGTCTCTGGAGCAGGCTGGGCCTGGCGACGCCTCCGTCCTCATTCACAACGTCACGCTGGAGGACTACGGCCGCTACGAGTGTGAGGTCACCAACGACATGGAGGACGACACAGGATTTGTTAACCTCGACCTGGAAGGTCAGAGCTCTCTGTTGGTCCGACAGTCAAACAGTAGCCGTTCTTCTACAGCAGAACGTTAACGAAGACGATGAAAACAGAGCATTACATACAGTACAGCATGTTTGTGACCCAATAGGAGTGGTGTTCCCATACTATCCCAACGTGGGGCGCTACAAGCTCAACTACCACCAGGCCGAAGATGCTTGTAAACAGCAAGATGCTATTCTAGCCTCTCACTCACAACTACACAAGGTGAGTTGAGGCCAGTTTACGCACAAGAGCATCCCCTGCTATAAAATCCATCATTGCTGGTCACCGGCATAAGGTATGTTTTGCATGCTGGAACCAGCATGGAATGCTGATTTACTGGTGCCCCGACATCCCATGCTGGTTTGCTGGTGAGCTGATATACCAGCACTAACCAGTATGAACTAGCATGGAATTCATGCTGGTTTATGCTGGTTTTTTGAGCAGGGTAAGTAAAGATTAAGTAGAAAATGCACGTACTATAGCAGGTGCACACGAGCATCAGCTTGTTCACGCTCTCTAAACAGTGTGCATGTTCTAGCAGCTGAGATTATTTTAGGACAGGCCACTTTTCTTCTCCATTTGATCTAGTCCTGTGATTGGACCTGCTTAGTCAGTCAAAGTAATGGACTTTCTTTGTGAAATAACAATGTTAATTCTTCTCTTGGAGACATTTTGGTGATGACTGATTATATGCAATTTTCATATGAATCCATTATGTACGAGGTATTCATCTTAATTATAGCCCAGTGTCGCTAAAGAGCTTTTATTTGCAATACATTTCAAAAGTTACTCCTTGCCTTCTGTAGTCCTGGTTGGAAGGGCTAGACTGGTGTAATGCTGGCTGGCTGGAGGACGGCTCAGTTCAGTACCCCATTTCCCACCCTAGAGACCAGTGTGGCCGCAAGGACAACCCTGCCGGTGTCCGTAACTACGGCTACCGGCACAAGGAGGATGAGCGTTATGATGCATTTTGCTTCACCTCCAAACTGAACGGTGAGAGAATGAGCTATTCCTTACACCTGTGGTTGGGAAGCGAAGGACCGAAAGATGCCTTAAAGTGGTCGCTTTTCAGAAATTATTGAACTAGTCTATTATGTTACGTTTGTTATGGTGTGTCACAGCTCCATAAGGTTAGAAACCAAAAACCAAAAAACCTCTTTCGCATTCCACATCATTACTGTGTATACAGTATTTCCACCTATTTATTTACATTAATGCTGTTGTATAAAGTGGAGATATAATATCTAGTGACATTTCTTAGCTAAGAAAAGGGCACCTTAGAGTAGTCTACTGCTCATGTCTTCCCCCGTGTGTTAATTATTGCGGACAGTCTGTTGTGAGCAGTAAAGCTCCAGCAGTTGTTGTGACCACTACTTTTGCTCAGGCCAGCTGGAAGGTATTTACTGAATGGCCCAGGGGAAAATATAAGACAATATTCAGCTTCTGTAGCAGCCACCAGTCACATAAACAAGTGAATCGATAGCCGAGCCAAGGCTGACCGCTATGGGCCGACTGTTGTGGTGGTAATTGTTGTTAAGGAAACTATATAAGGTATCTAGGCCTTATAACCCTTTATCCAGTGAGACTACATTAAGGTTGAATTTAGTTTCAAGGAATCATGCGTTCCATTCTGTAATACAGCTGGATGAGACATTTCCCAAGAGTATCAGTTACAATAGAAGAGTCTCAAGCGTGAGCTCTGACACCCTCTGTCCTTACCTCGGCCTTTTCTCTTTCCTTAATAAACATGAAATGTTTTCACTTTCCAGCAATTACTTTGTACAAAAGCTCATCTCCTTTCATCTCTTCTCCTCTGCTCTCCTAAGGTCAAGTGTACTTCCTGAAGCGTTTTAAGAAGGTCAACTATGCGGAGGCCGTGAAGGCTTGCGCGCGGGATGGCTCTACGGTGGCCAAAGTGGGCCAGCTGTACGCCGCCTGGAAGTTCCAGCTGCTGGACCGCTGTGAAGCTGGCTGGCTGGAGGACGGAAGCATCCGCTACCCCATAGTCAACCCACGCTCCCGCTGCGGGGGGCCCCAGACGGGGGTCCGACACCTGGGCTTCCCCGAGAAGAAGTTCCGCCTCTACGGGGTCTACTGTTTCCGCAAAAGCAAGGAGGAGGGGGGAGGAGTTATCCAACCACCGCACTCCAACAGCATCCCCTTGAATGCCACCAGCATGAGTTAAAGTGGAGGTAGTCAGCAGCAGAACAGGGATTCAGCTTTAGATGTTACTGCAATAATAATTTATTATATTATATTATATTATATTATATAACGCATATTAGCTGCCAGACTCCATTCGAAGCTTTAAAGATGCCATATTTGTCTGTAGACAATCTTGTGTGTGTGTGTGTATTTTATCTGTTAAGAGCCAACCATCACTGTCCTTATTTATTTATGTTAGTGCATCACATGGTGGATTTGGCACCCCGTGTCTTCCTTCTGTTGTTCCTGGGTAAGGGGTCCTTGAGTCTGAGCCACTGTGATAATTCCAGGGAGGGAGCTTCATTAGTGAGTGAGAATGAATGGTCGGGCATACTGTGTGGAGAAGCTCCAAGATGCCCTTGATGCTTTGACTAGGCCCAGTGCAGCAGTGCTTTCTGAATGCAGCGCATCAACGCACTATTGAACAATACGAATATGATCTGGCAACCACATCATCACAGCTGAAAAGGTGACTTAGGCACTATTGCGCTCGCTATGAGATGTTTGCACTTATTTCCAGATAGATATATTTTATGATAGCATTCTAAGGCAAGCTTAAACAAGCATGCTTTTTACTAGGATGGGAGCATTTGCAGTGGCTGATATCTTGCCTCCTTTACAGATGCCTTGGCTTTCAATGTCACTACACATTTAATTGTTAAATAGCAGTTTTGATTAAATGAAAGCATTGCAATGACCTTTACTATTAAATGAATGCTCACCTGTAACCACTGACTGACTGAATGTTCCCAAAAAACCAGATCAAATAAACTTGAAGATTGTTGATTTAAATAAGAGGTCCCTCTGTGTTTGAAGTTTGTCCTTACATACACTTGAATTCATTAAAAAATGCCTAAATGCTATCACCAGTGTTATAACCTTTGATGTTCCACAGTCACTTCTCACTGAAACGGTTGAATACTTCCAAACCTGTCCCTAGATTGAGGATATATTTCCAAATGCCATCAAGGCAGAAGTGATGTCATTGTCCTAGCAATGACATCACCTTAATGACAAGTGAATGTTGTAGGCGAGCCTATTATTCATTAGATTTTCAATAACATCTTTTTCAAGCTGTTAATGTATTGTGTGTGGTTACATTCAGCTATATTGTCCAGAAAATTCTTCATGAACATGTTATGTTTTGTAGCCACAAATATGACCTTGGTGCTCTTGATGAGTAGACTTAGAAATATATTATGCTATACATAGTCACTGAATAAAAAGTAATAAATAACAAAACGTCATACCTGACTCGCTGTTAAAATGTACTCAGTATAATGTTTATAGTGTTTATTACATTACAACATCACACACACACACACACACACACACACACAACTCTTGTTGAAGTGCAGCTCAATATTAACACACTCACTCCACATGAGGCAGAACATTTCTTCCTTTCATTACCTACTGTACTTGAGAAGCACTCAAGACTGCAGAAACAGCAAGGACAGGCATGTAACGAGATGGTGCTGAGAGGCATTGAAAAAACAAACAAGTGAGCCTTTATTTGCTCTTAGAAAATATGAAGAGGCTATTTACATTTCCTTAGTCCTTATGACTGAATCCCTTTTCAAGAAATTAAAGGAAATGATGTGGCCCTGTAACAAATGTAACAAGTAAATACAGCATGAGCGGATGAAAGATGCCTTTCATTTGGACTTCATTTATCAGCCTGCGACAGAAATCAGGAACTCAAAACAGAATGGAGAAGAGAGGAGAAGATCAGTCACAGAAAAGGAATTAATAGAACACAAAATTAAAAGTGCAAATTACTGTTATGTATCTCAAAAATGTTGATGGCGTTTTTAGAAACATTACAAAAATGTCATGCTGAAAAGACTTCTGTATAGGCTTTAGAAAACAAAGCGCTTAATAAAATGAAATCTAACTGGCAGACATGTAATGTACTGTATCATTCTTTACTCATTTGTACATAGGCTGCTAATGGGAACATGATTAGGAATGTTATTTACAGGATGCTATTATCTGTTTTATGCAATCACCAGAACACTCAGAAGCAATTACTCTTTAGCACAGATGAGAAATAAACAGCGATAAAGTTTCCCCTAGTGTGCGAGACATTTAAACGCACAGCAAAACAAAGTTTAAAGTGAAATAAAAGTGTTAACCACTTAATGTGGTGTGCTCTGGCTTAAGGTGGTGTCAATGATTGTAAGCTAATATACTTATGTCAAATTCAGTGGATCTACTCATCTACAGTGGATCTACAGCGGATCCACTAGTTCTGTGTTTTTCTGAAAAAAAAATCTGATGTTTTTACACAGTAAATTGGAACACAAACAAAAGTGTTGCAGTGCAGACTACTACTTTTATTAATATAAATATTGTTTTGCTCCATTGAGTGGTTGCAGAGGTAAACACCTCAACACAAAACAACTGGTTTCAACTGTTTAACTACATTTTGAGCTGTTAGCAGTTCTTTTGATATAGAGTTTCAAAAGGTCTGCTGCCGTAAGTACTGAAATCAAATAACGTCAGGAATTAAACTTGTACAAGCATGTGCTAACCAACCACACTAACAACGAACTCAACCAACTAAATGAGCTCTTCTCCATCCTCTCTGCCTGTATGTTTCCCGGGCGTTCACATACGGTTGCAGCTGGATGTGCAATAAGCTGCTTACTGTAATGAAGGAAGATCATCAGCTGTGTTCACACAACAAAACATGCAGCATACACACAGCTGGCAAAGCAGAAATGTGAGATGAGGGCGACAGTGTATGAAAGACCTGGCTCAGGTAATGTTTTGCTGCCTCTGCTTCTCGGCTCAGAATCAAGCACACACACACACACACACACACACACACTTTTTTTAAGCATGCATGCGAGTGTAAAAAGCTATTAGTGGACCGAGGCTTTGCCATCTGCATATGCATCGTTAAAATGGGTGCAGATGCAGATTCAGAGGTGAAACCACATTCAACAGCCTGGCTGAGGGGAAGATAAGCAAGATAAATGGTTTTAAGATGCGTATTATTCTGGTATGACTAGGAGTAGCTGCTCTGCTTGGCTACTGTAAATGTGCAATGTGTGTGAGTTTGTGTGAGTGTGAAATAAAGGGAGCGAGAGAGAGAGAGAGAGAGAGAGAGAGAGAGAGAGAGAGAGAGAGAATGACGGACAGACGAGATGTGTTTATTTACAAGAGATAAAGGCGGACATTGTTTATATACCGCTAGAAGAAGTGAGTGTCAAGTGGAAGATTATGCTAAACCCCTTGTTGGTTTTCCTAATCTATGTGAACTACGTATGTGTCAAGTATGGTGGTGCCAGACACCTCCATTGCCTGGCTGTGCTGTCCAGGTGAGCCTTATTCAAAACAGGGAAAAGGTTATGAATGCTACCTTTTCATGTCATTTATGTATCAAAGCTAAGCTCTCAACAAGCAGGTGCTTTTATCAAAAAGATCACACCTCTGTAAATAAAGCATATGATTTAATTATGTGAACCTCAACTAGCTCTGGCTAGTGAAATGTGCATGCATATATAGTTATACAGATGCAAACATAGCACAGAGCATACTAAGTGTTCCAGAAAGCTTCACTCCAATACGGCTTGATACATAATGTCTGTGATTGTTTGGAGTGCTACTCTAAGTGGCTGTGACAAATCCATCACTCCACCAGTGGCACGGCAACACAGGAGAGCTGAAGGTCGTTCTCAGCGCCGCATTTAAGAGAAACTATATACCGGTAAACGGGCTTAATGAGAGCCGTCCTTGGAACACCAGAGCTGAGCAAAAGCAGCACTCACCCAAAGAGAGGAGGCGAAGAGAATGCAAAAAAAGGGAAGTGAAATGAAATGTGTGTGTGATTGATTGTCAACACAAAGCAGGAAGACACAGCATGAAGCCCCAGAGCACTGGCATAACCCTCAGTAGATGAGTTGAGAGGACTGTAAGAACAAGTTTATTAGCCATTGTTAAAACAATATGTCATTTATCTTATTGGAGAAAGCGTATGGTAAGGTGAAGGTCTGAATATTTGGCTTAAGGTGTATTCAAGTATGATTCACAAATGGAATGGTTCTTTTCGGTGTGTGTGTTATTTCCACCTTGTGTCCATATGGTACGTTATCTTGCCCCTGGCCTGAGTTGTCTCAATATACTTAATATACTGCTCTCTGCCTCTTGTGCATTACAGCAAGTACAGCTAGGGTGTTTTCTCTGACTAAACTTTCCTATAGAAGAAACGATAGCACACAATCAGCCAGAACAAAAGAAAACACTCTTAAAACTGAAAGTCGAAAACTGGCAACGACAGTTTTGCTGATTTCTCTCAGGTGGAGAAAACAAACCCACAAAAAACACTGAGGCTAGAAAGACATAGATTGCTCACAAACTATTAAGACAAAAGGAAAAATAAAATCTAAAGAATTTTGACAAAGCTGAAGCAGATTTTCTCAGGAAATTGAAAGAATTGCATGTATTATAAGTTTTGTAGGCCTACTTTTAATAAATAATGAAAGTGTTAGACTTGAAAAGCTCTTAAACTGTCACTTCAGCCTTTTGTAGCACCGTCCTTGGATTTTCTTCAACCAGAGATATGAACACAATGGCAGGAGAAATACATTATTTCATTTTAAAAGTATGAAGACTCCAGTATGAACGATTATATAATCCACTTAAAGTATGAAAGGATACAGATTTCATTATTACATGACTCGTTTCTTGATTTAAGATTTTTCAAGCACCTTTAAATGGGGATGTTTTATTTTCTTGTTATCATAACTTTTTTCTTATCAGAAAAAATGTATATGGTAACTACTAAATTAAACAGACATTACTCATACATCATTTCAGTTATATAGATACAACAGTAGCATCTGCTTATAGCTTGCTAGAAAACTGTACCTCTGTGAATTGTGTAAAAAGTGCTGTATGTACACAAAATAAACACCCGCATCTTTACCACTTTAAAAACCAATGACTTTGCTAAACTCAGCAAATCAGGAGGCTTATACAGCTGCTCTCCTCGACTGGATCATACTGCTGGCAGGAGCCTTGCTTGGCCTTCCTCCGTTCATTCATCATGTCGGCATGTTGTCTTCTCATTAAAGGTGCCCTCCTGAAATTGTGTCAGGTATCACGATGGGGATTAAACCAGTGCTGTGTCAGGTATCACTATGGGGAATAAACCAGTGCTATGTCAGGTATCACTATGGGGATTAAACCAGTGCTGTGTCAGGTATCACTATGGGGATTAAACCAGTGCTAAAGACGCTGTTTTAGTTTGAAGCTGTGGGCCTGTTATTGTTATGTGTATTAATGTTCATAACACTCGATAAACATTCTAATCTAACAATCAATACATGAAATCCACACATGCAAATAAATCCACTGAAAGCACCCGACGATGTATCCAATCAAAGTTTTTTAATGATCATTAGTCTTGTAAAGAATATCATACGACGACAGGAATGGAATTCATAAGAACACACATCAATAAATACAGCTAAATACTTGAGGACCAGATTCACACAGCTGAAGTCAGGGCACTGGGTTCACAGCCCGTGATATAGCACACAGTGTGTAAACAGCAATGACATGGAAACAAATACAGCTGCTTGCCAGTTAGATGCCATCTCACCTGCAGCACTATAAAACAACAGTGAAGTGTGAGGAGAGACACTGCTGTTTGGATACAATGACGCTGTATGAATGTGGTCCAGGGAGGCTAAGCAACAAACACACCTGGAGTTTAAAAGGATGTAAAAAAAGATCCCACAGAGTATTTACATCACGAAGAAGAGAGGAGTGGTAGGAAAATGAGTCATTGGTCTTCTTTCCTTTCTCAATCTCTCTCAGCGTTACCATTTACCCATCCATCTTGTTCCAGGGGATGGACGGTCAAAGTCAGTATCAGACAGAAGTGCAATGTTGTACAAATACCACTAGGGGCGCACATGTGTTATGCGTTCAAAATCATGACAGCAAATACATGATACAGCAGTCCAAACCAAACACGAAGGGTTTAACCGCCTGCATACTAATTAGACACTATTGAATTTTACAGATTAATGTAAAATAAACGAAACAAGGACGGCCTAAAACAATCACACAAATGTACACACTATTACATATAGGTCTGGTTCACGAATTGCTTCCTTACAGGGATACAGTGTGTTGTAGGGAGGTAGTGTGACAGGTTTAGTTGTAATTCAGCATATATTCAGCATCCATCATACCATCAATGTCATTGACAGACTGATAGGATACCCGAGACAGATAGCCTAATAATGGAATCAATAGTCTCTGTGTGTGGCAGTAAGGACATACAGGATCCAACAGCCTTTACGATTCATAGCAGTTTGTCATTGGCAGAAGGTTAAATGCTGACGTGGACTGTGTTTAAACGCACCAACTCAGCGAATGCATTTCATTTTACCCCCCCCCAGGTATTAAGGTGGAGTCCCATATAGGGGGTTTCTTCCAGACACCTGCCTCGCTGCGTGTAATATGTTGTGCGTTCCACTGGTGTGCAACCCCTTTCTATACCCTAGTTGCCTGTCCTCTCTCCCTCTAACAAACACACCGACGTTGATCTCTTCATGTGTTCTTCTGCTACAGCCGCTTGCCGCTAAGATGCACAAACAAACCCAAAGTCAATTTCCTCTGCAGTTCACATTATTTCTCCCGTCACTCTGATTCAGTCAGGCCCACGCTACCTGAGTCCATGCATATTAGATGTAACTAGGTCACCGCGGTGGCTATGCAAACCGAGTACGATCAGCCAATCACAGCTAACAGCAGCCCTCGAGACGGGCCTGTCCCCACCACTCCTATCATCTCGGCTAAGCTTAAAAGAACCCAGCAGCAAGCTGTGAGCCTGTGCGCTAGTAATGACATGGTGGCAATTAGGACGGGCGGCTCAGCCCCGGGGAAATGGCCAGGCTCTATTGGCTGTGAAGACGTTGAATGGTTTGCTTGCTGCTATAGCGGCCGGGCTAGGCGCACTTAGCTGCTCCTTGTTGAGGCAAAAATACAGCTGGAGGCAACCTTTGTTTAGCCACTCATCTACGCAATTAAGACACAGTTAGATGGCTCCCTCTCTGTCTGTCTGTCTGTCTGTCTGTTTGTTTGTCTGCACGCTTGGCTCCAACTAGAAAAATGTATCGCACTGACGGGAGGTTTGAATGAATGGGAGAAATGGTGTGAAAACAGTATAAGGTGCTGCAAGTGTTTTTCTCAGTGCATGCGTATATTTATGTGTGTGTGTGTGAAGAGTGAAATTCTTGCTGTGCCATGGAGTGTTGAGTGTTTGTCAGGGAGAAAGAAACTAAGAGACAGCCTAACAACTCTCATGCCATGGACTAGAGAACAAACATCTGTCCTAGAAGTTGTGTAGAAAGCTACTTGCTCCTGTAAATGAATAAGCACGCACACGCACGCACGCAAACACACGGCCTATAAACGGGCAAAAGTGACAAATATGACACTATTGTGGCCTACCATTCACCAGTTACATATTACTGTACTGTATGTATACCAGTATCTAAATGGATATGTGATTGAGTAATAATTAATAGCAGACTGGCATCAGTAGATTGAGACATCATGCTTTCATCCACATTTTCTTACAACCTCCTTTTCTCAGCAGACGCGTTGCACAGTTTACTCGTCTAGGTAAACATGTCACACCTAGTACAAAAGCTAACTTTCATAGCACAGAACGATGGACAGGCATGTTATTTCTCTGTCATCCTGCTTTGAATCATGTAATCAGACTGTCTCCGGGACTCTGTTCTGATTTTAATAGCCTGCTAGGAGCCTTCTGTCCACCCAGCCTTTTATCCAACCACAGTCAAGGCCTACATTACATTGGATGGATAGAGAGAAAAAGCCCGTGGCTGCCTGACATCTACAGTAAGAGGTGACAGGGATTTGGAAGCTCTCAGGCTTGTTGCCCATCAAGCTAAACTTTCCAATGTCAACAAATTACACTTCTGAGGTTCTGACGATAATATAGCCTGTTAATTAAAGGCAGGGTCAGTCATTCTCGAGAACACAATATCCCTCCGCAGCGCCGCCTCACACATTGCAATGCCTTGCGAAGCATAGCGTAACACTACGGCTTTGTTGTTCCACTTTGTTTATGTTTGTATTTACGGAGCCAGGGCTGTGGTGAAGTATCACTTTTTCAGCACACAGCAAAATGTAGAACATGTAGAAAAGTAGAACGGTAAAAAAGCGAAATGCGAGGAGATATTTGTTGAATTTGACAAAAAGTGTATTATCTTAAATTTTGCTTGCAATAGCTGACTACACCTTTTCAGAGCGCCTGTAGAAAGATGCATTTAGCTGATATGCAGGAACAGGCTGCCTTTTGTACGCTGGTGGAGGAAAAGGGAGGATAGGAAGGAGAGAGGAATTAACACTAAGACGTGGATATTACACCATCTACCATCTTCAATTGCATGTTAATGTTGAATTGCACATCATATCATTAAAGATGTAGTGCCAGAGGCATTCAAATGCACAGAAGATGTGTCTGTGAATAAAAGGTTCCCCAGAAATGCTTCCAAACTAAATAGTCACATATTCTGCTGAAAGTAGTTCCTCTCAAACTAGGAAGGCAAACACTATTCTGCTCTGGTATTATGAACACACCACATAGAGAAATGCCATACTTTTAACCAGAATACCACTTCAGTATACTGTCTTCAATACATCTGGTGTGACCTTTCAATGGAAAATAGCTGGGTGACTGAGACTTGACTAGTTTGTCCACAGAACCTCCCTGAGACCGACGGTGACAGAGGGCAGTAAGGAGAAACTGAGTAGCAACCGCAGTGCAGAAGAGCCAAAAATGGAAAGAAATACTTTTTTTTTTTAAGAAACATACTGAAAAATAAATACAAACTAAAAGGTTGGAGGCAGGGCTCGGGCATTATCCCTGAGGCAGCAGCAAAAGAGAACGTCGGCTCTAGAAAGTTCCTATATTAGCCCAGCAGCACCAAGTAAGGCGTAAAGGGCAAAGGGCAAACACCCAGCTATGTCAGGCTTACAGGCTGGCATCGTGAGCACAGGTGTGAACAGCCACGCGTATTGAGAGAGAGTAGTAATGTTCCCTGTTCTCATTCACCAGGACCACAGCCACGGTTATCTTAGCACCGTCGTCACACACACATACACACAGATTAGAGGTCTCCACCTGGTTTTGCCAACCCTATGTCATTTTACACATGGACATCATTGCTGGGCTGCTACAGGAGGTGTGCCCCAGCTGTCTCTTCCCAGCCAGCGCTGGGTTGGAAGACTAATTATGTGGTGAATCCAAACCACTCACAGAATCCTGTCATATCGCATGCTTGTTGTCAAACATGAGGGTCACAACTGCAACTAGGGATCTAGAAAGATATATCTGTTTCTGCACTCCATTTAACTTCTCCATTCTAACAGTGGCACAATGTCCTGTGTCATCGGCAATGAAGAGGGAACTGATCACCGATGATTAGATGTGGGCGGGACTTCAGAAATGAATTGTAATCCGGTGTGTGCAGTATATGTGCACTACCGTTCCCTAGCTACTTAGCCCTATTTGTTCACACGCCAGACAAGATGTGAGGATGACAATGAAAACACTGGAGACAGTTCTGCTTGGGTGGACTGAAAGAAACCTCAAGCGAATGACAAACTGACAGTTGGTGGCGTTTGACAGATGTTAGAGTTATTATGGATTCTCCCATGCTACTGCAAATTGACTGATAATAGTAATAATAGTGTAATTTGAGGTGATATTATGAGATGTGACGTCTTCTCCATTTTCTCTGTGGGCTGAGCAATTTAAAATAACTGTCTTATATTGACGGGAGGACACAATGCTAACCACTCAAATCATTTAAGTACAGCGGTCTCTTTGTTCAAAGTAAAGCCGTTTAAATCTATTTCAGAATAACTTAGTGGACATATTGTTGTAAGTCAAGCAGCACAATGTCTTACAGAGGGCAAACCAAAGCAGCAGAGTCAAGAAATACATTTTCTTCATCTGTGAAAATACCGTATGCCTTGTTAGATGGACGCAGGTCAAAAACCCAGCGTCTTTCTTGACCTGTTGGATGCTCAGCTCATACAGATCTTCCAACAACGTCGTCGCTATTTACATGTTGTACTAAACCACGTCTCACACAAGAATAGTAAACGCAAAACTCAAAAAAGGTCTCTGGAGTTTTTCCCAGAAACAGGCCAGCAAAGGCCTGCACTTCAGGTCACCGTTGAACAGGAAAGTGGGTCGCGGAAGAGGGCCGGGCGAGAGACAGACACGAAACAAATCAAAAGTAAAGTAGAAAGAGAACAAAGGGATTGCTGTTGTCCCTGTAAGGCCCTGGTCGGGTTGACTGTGGTACAGGCCAACTCAGAGAGCCAGAGGGGGAACCAAGTGCAAGGGGACCAGGGTGGAGAGGAAGGGGGGGGTGGTTTGGCTGCAGGACAGCACATGGAGGAGCCAGGAGAGAGGGAGGTGGGGGGGGGGGGGGGGGGGGGGTGGGGTAAAAGGCAAACGGCC
>JAODTR010041303.1:0-19744 GCA_025399935.1 Amblyopsis rosae | reverse complement strand
GATTATATCTCCACACTGGCCTGGGAACGCCTCGGGATCCCCCAGTCAGAGCTTTCCAATGTGGCTCAGGAAAGGGAAGTTTGGGGTCCCCTGCTGGAGCTGCTGCCCCCGCGACCCCACTCTGGATAAGCGGATGAGGATGGATGGACTGAAATCTTCTAGAGGAAAAAATTTAAAACTAAAACCTTACAATAACATGCATAAGTGTGCAGACCCTTAAACTAATACTTTTTTGAAGCACCTTTAGATTTTATTGATTTAGATTTAGACCTTTAGATTTTTTTGGGTAGGAGTCTATTAGCACTCACTATTTAGCTCACTTCTTTGCAAAACCACTCTGAATCTGTCAAATTGCAAGGACATCGCCTGTGCACATCCCAGTTCAAATCACCCCACAGATGTTCAATTGGATTCAGGTCTGGGCTCTGGCTGGGCCATTTCAAAATGTTAATCTTCTGGTGAAGCCATGCTTTTGTGGATTTGGGTGTGTGTTTTAGGTTGTTGTAGTGCTGAAAGGTGAACTTCCTCTTCATCTAACGAACGCCTGAAGGTTTTGTGCCAAAATTGCCTGGTATTTGGAACTGTTCATAATTCCCTCCACCCTGACCAAGACCCTGGTGTCAGCTGAAGGGAAACAGCGCCGAAGCATGATGCTGCCACCACCACGCTTTACTGTGGGTATGGTGTTCTTTGGGTGATGTACAGTGTTGTTTTTGCGACAAACATACCTTTTGGAATTATGGCCAAAAGGTTTAACCTTTGTTTCAGACCATAACACATTTTCCCCACTTTCTTTTGGGGGACTTTGTTTTTGCAAACTTCAGCCGGTCTTGGGTGTTTTTCTTAAAAAATAAAAAGCTTCCGTCTTGCCACCCTACCGCATAGCCCATTCATATGAATATTGTCACATGTAGCACACAGGCATTAATTACCAAAAATTTCTGCAGTTCCTTTAATGTTGCTGTAGGCCTCTTGGAAGCCTCTCTAACCAGTTTTCTCCTCGTCTTTTCCATTTTGGAGGGACGTCCAGTTCTTGGTAATGTCTCTATTGTGCCATATTTTCTCCACTTGAGTTGTCTTCACTGTGTTCCATGGTATGTCTAATGCTTTGGAAATTATTTTGTACCCTTCTGCTGACTTTCATCTATCTTCCAACAATTAGATCCCGTTGATGTTTTGGAAGCTCTCTGTGGACCATGACTTTTGCTCTGAGATGCAACTAAGAAAACGTTAATAAAATCCTAGAACAGCTGAACTTTATTTGTGATTAATAAGAGTCACATTAAATGATGGCAGGTGTGTAATGACTTCTATTTAGCACGAGTTTGAATGTGACTGGTTAATTCTGAACACAGCAACAGCCCCAGTTATAAGGTGTGCACACTTAGGCAACCAGGTTATTGTGAGTTTCTTTGGCCTACATAGCCTACCCTAACCTAGGCCTATACAACAAGACGAAAACAGGAGGGGTCTTTCGGTTCATTTTATGGAAACCATGAATGCCACAGTCTATTTTGAAAAGAGTAACATGTACATATTGGTCTGTATGTTACAGTGTTGATGGTAGTCTGAGTGAGAGGAGAATTCATTAAATTTGCCAGATGTGGTCACTGAAAGCATTGTGTGCCAAAGCAATGAAAAATCATCCAGATTATCCCACATACAGTATACTGCTGCTGTGCTCACCGTGTGAGAGGTCCTATCAATTGTACCAAACTATTAGAGAATTAAGCTATTATAATATTAAAATATTAATATACACTAAAGGTTCAGTTAGCTTTTGCAGCCGGTACAAATGCTTATACATTTTACTTTTGAATAAATGTCAGAGCTTGTACTTTTATTTACTTGATTTGAGTATAGAATCAGTACTATCAATCTTTAAAACACAGTTATCTGTACTTCTACTCAAGTTCTGAATGTGTGTACTTTTGCAACCTCTATCCTCATGTAAATTAAATGGTATCTTCTGCATTGTCTGCCTAGTGCCTAATAAAAGTCCTAAATATTTTACAATGTGTGTATCAGTATAGTCTATTCACAAGATAAGAAAGAAAAGCCATTGCCTATCCTTGACAGACAAGCCTGTCTTCTAACATCCATATATTATCCTACAGGCCAAATTAATAACCAACACACAAATACATGTCCAACTAATTCTGCCCTTGACTTAAGATATGATGCAAGCTAAGAAGAATAAACAAGTCTGGACAAATGATACCAGTACGTGCCATTTATAAAGTCAGAGCCAAAACCCCTTTTGGACGGACGGACGGACGGACGGACGGACGGACGGACACACAAACACACACTAAAGGCCAGCCTTTTAAAAAGCCCCTGCAGACATCTTTTCTGCAATGTAGTGGCGTATGTTGTTGCAAACCAAATGTATCAGTGATTTTAGTGTAGCAGGTAAAGGCCAAGATGACACGTCGGGATTAAATCCAAAAGCGTCAACCTTCACCACACAACCCTCAAAAACTCAAGTCAGAATGAGAATTTGATGCAACAATCTTGTGTGTAGCAGCTGTAGGGACTATAAATACAACTTGTGTACATCAGTAACTGTCCAAATGACTGCATGATTTGCATACAAGTGGGAAAAGGAAAAAAGAAAAAAAAGAACAAAGGATGCATTTCCCTGATGATTCAGAAGCACAGCATGTCAAAAGGTTTGCACTTAATAATTTACATCGATTCTTCCATAATAAAAACATGATGAAAGTGCACAAAAGTAGTAAGTAATTAATGAAGTCAACACCACAAGAAAGCGCATGTTGTTGCAATTTAACATTTGAGCATGCATTATTTGCTGGTCTAACACTTAGTTACTTCCTCTTTGTGTCTAATTGAGGCAATACACTAGAACCAGTAATTCTCTACTCATCAGTTGTCCCAATTAGTAAAGCTATACAGAACTAAAAGTTGGAGATTACACCCCGTCTCCTTGGCCTGCTAGCAACGTTTTTCCAGTCAAATATTTATAGCACTTGAAACGTTAGATGGCTATCTGAATAGCCCGCTAGCTGCAAAAATGAGCATAGTTAGCAACAGCAGAACCACGTCAGGGTTCAAAAACGTTATAGTAGCCATATATTACAAACATATTAAATTACTTTAACCGCTTAATGTAAGCCATAAACTATAGATGTGTGGATCTATGATGGCGTGAAGAATAGCAGTCTTTAGATTGAGTAATGGATGCCTTCGAAAAATGATCATCCACCATGTTTTCAACACTTGTCAATAAAAATCTGCTGTACTAGTCAATTAATTTCAAAACAGTACGACAAATATTCAGAAAACTACGATAGATAATATCTTTGACAGCTCAGCAAACTTTAGGGGGAAAGAAAAGACATCTACCGGTACATACAGCAGCAGTTACTGATTAACAGTGACACTGCATTTGGAATATCAACATGTAGCACTTTACGGGACCGTACTACGGGAGGTCATTAGACAAGTTAACTTTTGGGGAAGTGTTTTGCCATCTGAAAAACACATCCCAATAATAAAGCAGGGCTCGTGACCAAATACAGGTAGCACTTTTCTTCAAACATTTGCTTAGTAAGTTCTCTAATTAAAAACGTCGTTTCTGGGTGTACTTAAAGCAGGATTGGTTCTGGGTGTAAAAGGTACTTAAAGCAGGGTAGCAATAATCCAATACTATTTTAGCCTGACTTGTTATATAGCAATCAAGCCCCATTCTAAAGCCATACAGCCTGCTGTTGCTATGATAGCAAGAAGGCAGTACTATATGGACATCGACTCAGCCTGTCACTGCTATCAGGATAGATTAACAAGCAAATTAACATGTCATTTTAAATGAAACAGACATTTACCTTACTGCTCTGATAACCTTCAAATGCTCTGAACGCGCTGTCAGTAAGTTTTACGTGAAAGACCGAGACATTACTGCCATTGCTCACTCTTCCACAGGACAGTCCGTAACACTGTTCCTCCTTCAACGCCGCCATCTTGCTACCATTCCCAACACGAGCACGCACTCTGTCGTCAACGCCGAAGTCCCCTAGCTTTAATGAATATTCAATGACCGTCCAGTGCGTGTCACACAGTAATAATAAACCGGTAGCCCACGTGTTTACAAAATTGTCAAGAATTAACATTACGCCTAAACGATCATTGATTTAATAAAAAATGTACAACTGCAATTATATTACATATTTTATTTTTATTTGACGCGGTTAGGATTGACATACGGTAGGTATAAATAGGCCTATATAATACACCATTAAGGCAATGCAGATGTTTAGAGGGTTGCATTACGAGTAAGTTAGGAAAGCGTAGATGTGCGTAGGAACCTAGAACTGGGAAACATTAGGTCATCAAACTACGTCAAAGAAACGTCAGCGTGTGACAAATAAATACAAAACACCACAATACGCTTAATTGGCAGAGGTCCAGTTTATGAGAAAAATTAAACAAAGCAGTCTATATGTTAGAGTAATTGAATATGTCAACCTAAAAAAATAAACGGTAAATATTTACAAACACTCTGGACTGAAATATAACACTGTAATTCTATGGTGGAAAAAGGATATCTTAAGAAATATTGATAATGGTTCACTTTTATTCAGCGATTACAAATCAAGATAATGTGGTAATGATAAAGTGGACAGCTGATGGTGAAGATCAAAAATAATTATGATAGGCTAAAAAAAGAAACAATCATATCCAAATAAACCAATATACATTATATAAAAAACTATACATTAAACCCAAAGGATTCATTTTTGGGTAATTGTTAAATATTTGGTCAGAAAAAAATACAGAATATAGTAAATATAGAAATCAAGACTTGTGACTTTGTGTCACTTACAGCCACACACAAAACTCTACCAATTTTCTGTCCTTACCTAGTATATACTTATGACACAGGAACTTGTGAACAAGATGGTAGAAGAGAATACTAGTGCATTATAATGACAGAGCAGATGCTTATATGTACATTACTTGAAACTAGAGCTAGGATAAAGCCTAAAACACAAGCCACATCTTGACAATTGTTAATGACAGAAGCATCAACCACAAACAATTTGCAATATTAAATTAGCCATATCATGGTATCTTTTTTTTTTGAGGAAAAGGATTTTAGATAGTATAAATCTGACATATTTTGGAGCATAAATAATTTAATAAAATCACTATAAAAAAATGTAACTTGCAATGTGACATATGGATCGGCCTACACTTGTGTGCCAATTACTTTTGTACTCTCCTATACACAAATATGTATGTGTTATTGTTTGCTGTAATACAGTGTAGACAATATAGTTCTAAAACATAGCAGAGAAAATTAAAAGAGTCACAGTGAAAATGTGACTGAGCTACTAGTATTTCCACCACTTTTAAAAAGTTAAAAAAGCAGTGTCAGAAAACCATGGGATTTCTTCTTTAGGTTAACTTTGAAGGAGCTTGGACTTTCGGCTGTAGGTATGGGTCAATTTCTTGCAGCTATGACAACAGATAGTGCTACACCGCCAATGGCTACAGCAGTTGCCCCAAATAGCCACTTCCAGCTAAAGCCCTGGGAAAACAAGAATAATAAAAAATTAAAATGATGATAGTAAAACAACAGGACTAGAATAAAAATATAACTTGCAGCATTGAGAGTTATCATTGTTAGTTTTAAATTGCATATTTGTTTTATAATTAATATACAAAACAATGTGAAATATAATAAAACACAAGTTATTGTATGTCCTGTTGCAAAGTACGGCCATACAGTCTCTCACCCAGGAGGACTTGACCCAGTGTTTCTGTGTGTTGCCGCCGAGACTGGCAGGATTCCCAAGCATCTTCATGTACATGGCCTGCTCTGCTCCCTTCTGTTCCGAGTGCTTCTTCACTAGCTTTGATAGTTCTGCGTGGATTGTCTTTAAAATGAAGACAAAATCATTGTGAACTGATGTTGCAGTCTACAGTCCAACCTGGTGAACAACACACCTTTAGTACCACCAATGCCATTGAGGGATCTGCAGTAGATTTAACATGGTGTTTCAAAAGCCTTGTCATACTGTATTGATCGTGCCAGCTCCCTTTTCACTTCTGCGTAATCATAAGTTTGGAACCCCACCATTCAAATGTGCTTGTCATGAAGGCGTGCTAATACATTTCAAATCAAACTTCCTTACATACGATATGACTGTCTATGATTATCTAATCCAATCAGAAAGTTTAAAATCAGCTAGAGCGCTGGCAGAAACCAGTACAACGTTCACTGATGATGTCATCTTAAGAGAAAAATCTTCTGATGACAGCTGATTTCCAACTGTTTTCCTCATAGTTGACAACATTTTGAATTGAGGGATTCCAGACTGATACTTGCAACAAAATAAAATCGGAAAATATGTATTGAAGCAGACCCTAATCCGGAACAACAAAAATGAACCATAGGTGTGAAAGCTCTCTTAAATAAAACTCTCACCAGTGGCAATTTATAAGGAACAAATATAATTTAAGGTGCTCTTTCTGCAGGAACTCGTTGAACATTTGGGTGGGCGACACCTTTAGGTGGTTTTCCACGGCAGAAGTCACTACTGCAGGACCTCTTTCTGAGCTATTTTTGGAGGCTTGAAACTTACTGGTTAAAACAACTAGTGGGAAAACAACAAGGTCATTTAAAACCAGCAAAACGTTTTAAGCGGTAAACAGACCAAAATCAATTATATCTTTGTTAGCTTGTTAAGTTTACAGTCAATATGAACACTAGCAATGGCAACATTGTAGGTCCGTAGTTCCAGCACCGCAATAGAAACACAAAGCTGAAAAGGCTGATTAGAACATTCCTGTAAACATTTGCGCCACCTGGGAAGTGCCCTGACATTCTGCGGTCAAAAAGCGCATTTAGTCAATATAACATTTCAAGGAAATGCCTAGCTAGTCCATTAGACTAAACAATAAACACCACTGTAGACTGCAAACATGAAACATATATGTAACAAATGCATGCATGCCACAACTCTATATCGTCTAATAACAACAGCTCAGAGTATGGAGACATTTTGGATTTCAGCTATTTGGCAGATTAGTGTAGGACTGAAGTGGGTGATTTGAGGCACGATTACCCAAATGCACTGCCATGCCATGTACTGTAAATGGTCCAAGATACCCACGCGCTGAGTTAAGCTCTGTCAAATGCCCAAGCACGGCAATAGTAACCTCACATATCACGCTGCATTAGCTACACAAGAGCAGCAGGTAGACACTTGATACAGACACCGTATGGTGCACTAAGAGACAAACCTATTTAGAGCAACAACATGAAAGCAGATCTACTGAAACAATGAGTCAGCAATTCAACAGCATTTACTAAAGCAAATAAAATCTGGCATGTTTTACACTGTGGCACCACCTACTGGGTATGAGTGAGAATTATCACATGCCCCTCTAAAAGGAAGAGTAATTCTGGAGAAAGATTGTTGATATTTGAAACTCCACCACCCCGCATTGGAAACACACTGCCAATGCTATGAAGTTGTTGTGCGGTTCAGTCTGCAACACGTTTGTGTCCCCATTTAGAGCCTGGGTTGTGTATAAACACCAAATTGTTTTTTCAGCGCGCACACAGAACGGGCAGCAAGTAGGCTGAGATTCGCTGAATTTGACAAAAGGTATTAGCTTACTATCGCTGACTCCACCTTTAATATGTGCGGTCTTATGAATGTTTATGAATAAGGAAGCCAATATTACCTTGCTGCTTGGTTCCAACTTCAGCGCCTTTCTCAGAATCCTAATGGCTTCTGCATATTCACCTTGCAAGGCCAAAACCTGGAGATTGAGGTGACGTTTTGCCATTTCCAAAACGACCAGAAAAGAGAAATGAACAAAGACCAAAAGTCTTCATACAGTATTTTATTGAACATGCAACTTTAATTTAGATAAAAGGTAAATGAAGGCTTATATGCTTATAGACCAAAGTAATCTCTGCTTCCACAAAGTATTGTTAAAAAGGTTCAAATGGAATGCACAATCATTACATTACATTAATCATTAGCATTTTTTAAACACTATTTATGTTTGTCTACATAAATATGGTTGGTTACACTTACAGAAGCTCGACATTCAATTAGGGTATGTGGACTTTTGATATCTGCTGTAAAAGCAAACTAGCTCAAGTTACCTTGCCCATGCGGAATAGTGCTTTTACGTTGTCTGGCTGGTGGGCCAAAGCTGAGACACAAGACTTCAGTGCCGCATCATAGTGATCTAGCTTCAGCTGAGAAGCAGCCATGTTGTTGAGACACTTCACTTTGACATCCAGTAGCTCACTCTCCTCCTCCGGACTAATATCCACTGGATCCAAAAAAAAGGTTTATAAACAGATCACCAACAGGAGAGCATCACCTTAATACTTCAACTTTGTCTTCAGAACTGGCGCTATCATCAGAAACTTGATTAAATTAAGTTTCCACCAACCCTGAGCCTCTGACCTTTGGAACTAGATTCTGTGATCTGCAGGGCAATGCTGTATGAGTTAACAGCAAAAGCATAATCTCTACGCTGGTAGTGGGTGTTTCCTCGCTCTCGTTTCTGTGTAGCTAAGGCAATTTTCTGAGCAGGAGGCAGAAGCTCCAGATCTGGAGCATCAGTGGCCTCCAACAATTTCACCTCCAGGCTCAGTTCAGCATCTGGGAAAACCTTTGGGTCAACACTAGCACAAGGAAGGCTGGGTCAGTTTTTGTAGGTTCATTTCAAATAAACATATTGCACACAATTTCAAATGTAAACTAAATTCCTTATTGGTGTGCAAGTCTGAATCTTGCAAGTATTACACTTAAGAGCACAAGAGCAGCTGCCCAAAGCAGGTAGAGGATCAGTGACTTCTTCCATAGTGGCTGAAAGAGAGGTTTAGAACCTACAAATGAACTAGAGGTGCAGATTTGGACACTTTTCACCTTGACCAGCAAATCACTCAGGAATATGTTTTTGAAAAGCTATTTTCAGTGGTAAAACAGTGTGTACAGAAGGCCAAAACAGAGAGAATAGCTGCATTTTCAATTGTCTTCCCTGCATTAATGTAGACTAACCTGAGGAAAAGTAGTTTGTCAGGTGTATGCATGTATGTATGCATGCATGCATGCATGTATACACACACACACACAAATATAATTCCAGTTACATTGAAATGTCTTACCTCCCCCTGGAACCATAAGCATATTTTGCATTAGTCTGGACAAGTGCCGTCTCTCCCATTTCCATAAGCTGCACTGTGAGATCCAATGCCTGAAAACACTCAATACCTTAGAACAGCATTAGCACAAACAACATAATAATAATAATAATAATAATAATAAAACTTGCTTTTCTAAATACTCAAAGATGCTATGAGTGATGCAATGATGTTTGTTCTTATATGTACTCTTACAGTACATATAAGACGATATGTAACCTAAACTGGGTGTCTAAAGGCATGGTTAAAGGTTGAGTCAGGGAGTCTGGAGAAAGTATGTTTATATTTAAACAAAAAAACAAACAAAAAAGCAACAAAAAAAACTTTTCCCTTGCCATAAGTTGCTCCTTCAGAAGTTACACCCTCCCACATTGGCCAAGGTCGGGATAGTGTTGTGCAGTGCAGAGTGCTGCATTGGGATTGGGTTCCCATGGGTTCACAGGACCAAACACTTATTCTGGGTGCAATATTGAACTTTGCTGCGGGCTGTCAAGCTAAATACTGTGGGTCACTGGATCTCTGCAGATTTCCAGTGGATAGGTCCCCACTGATCTTTAAAAAGTCTTAAAATATCAAAATGTCTTATTTTTACTAGACGTGGTATTACATTTCAAACTGTCTCAACAAATCCTGCAATTAATTTGCCCGTAATACATGATAACCTACACGTAATGTTTGTTAATCATTATGTGGCAACAACATGAACTCTGAACTTAGCTTCACAGGCTTCACTTCCTGCTACCATACATTTCCCAAATCATTTTGTGTGCTGGAGGCGCAGAACAGTATACTTGTAGCATACATAGCACTACAGCATTGTGCAAAAACCAAGCAAAATGTTTATATTATTTGTAGTGTATTTCTGTTTGCGGGTGTGGATACAAACAAATGTTGCGGGAGCGGTAATGGTCAGAGCTTCAGTGGGACCGGGGTTAAGATAACAACAGAGCACTAGTGTAGTGCTTTCTGCACCACTTAGTTTATGTTTCCATTTAGACAGCCAGGGCTGTGTGTAGAAACACTACATTATATTTTCAACATGCACACAGAATGGGCAGCTAGTGGTCCGCAAGAAGATATTCACATAAGCTAACAATCACTGACTTGACCTTTAAGTTTTAATATCCTTTTTATCTTTATAAATGACACTTGAAATTTCATATTAGCAGTAAACGCAGAGAAATAAGCAAGAATCACAAAAGTATCAACAAAAAAAACATTACACCAGCCTACATAAATAATGTCTCCGCCATTTATTTTACCTGAATGACATCACCATCTCCCAAGGTGAAAGAAAGCTCAGGCAGCTCCTCCACAAATGTCCCATCAATCAGGGAAGTCTTAACGTGAATCTTGACATTCTGTCCTTTCTGTGGCCTGCTGTCTCGCCCTTCACCCAACCCCAAAGTTTTTTTCTTCAGCTGGCCATTACCTACAGGAAGATACAGTCTCTGCTAGGTCAAGCAATCAAGATCAAGGCATTATCACAAACAAACATTTTGATATGTAGAACATTCTAAGGTTTATAGATGTGACCTATGTCACAGTCTAGTTCCAACCAGTTTGTTATTCTGAAGTGTTATTCTGTTATGTCTTAATAATGTGTCCATGTGTCAAAGGCTCCAAGGATGTCTATGAAAACATCATGTTACGGCGTTATGTGAACATTATTTGTGATAAGTATTGAAAAACATAGCTCACAGAAAGAAACTTAAAAGCCTATTGATCTGAAGACCATTGCTGCAGCATCTGCAATTGCTCCCATGTACTATCAATAAACCTGATTTACTCAGTTCCTCTCGGAGTCCTTCAAAATTACCACAACAGATAACAGATAAACATATAAATGTGGCTAGTACAACCAGAACACAAAGCAATCAAAGAATTAAGCACCTTGACAAATATCGTGGAGCCTGCGAAGGCTCAGCAACTCCTCCTTCATTACATTATTTAAAAGCATCGTGGCATAGCGCAATATGTAATGTGGTATCGATTCATGCTAACCTAATACATCCAGCCACTCTTCCCCCTCGGCTGAGGGGTCTTCATCTGCTTCTGTTTTTACACTTGTATGCTTCTTCCCACCCCCAGCATCTTCTAGGGGAGGTGGGTCATCGTCAATATCCTCTTCATCCAGCAACTCAAAGTCCTCCCCACTATCCAGCAGTGTGGTACGTCCATGTTTATTTGCAGGTGAAACCGTGCAATGGACGTCGCTATCTGTGATCATTTCTTCTTTTTCAGCCATCTGTAAAATGCAATAAAATAAATACAAGGGTAACCGAATGAAGAAACGGCCCCAAACATAGTACCGGTAGTAGCATAATTAACCAACTCACATATATTAGAATAGTAACTTGTTGCTAACCTGAAAATTACGTGAAATAAGCCTCAGTTATGTATCTGCAAGACGTCTAGCAATAACAATATGCTCCACCAGATAGCTTTAAAAGAATAGTCAGCTGTACCGTACTGTCTCCTACATGTTTTCATTAGTTTCTGGTAAGTTCTGTACTGTTTCACTTAGTGTTAGCTATATTAATGCTAACAGTAGCTGTTAGGTACGGTACTGAAGCTAAGGTTAGCTGGCAGTGATGATCGGTGGTATTGTAGTTACACAACACATTTAACAGCGTGACGCCTTTTCATGAAATATTAACGTTTAGCTGCGATAAACCCATATATAAATGGGCCTTACCATAAAATGATATTGTTATGTTGTGTTTGCTTTGGTCCGGGTATAGATAAATATGTGATCCTTGTGTTGTCTAGCAGCTAGACTCTAGCAACGCTTTGGTAATGGTTAATAGGCACTTCCTGCTAACCTTACCAATCCTATTGGACTGGGCAGTATTTCCTCTTTTTTTAAATGTAGGCGGGATTCAAAATGTGTCAATATACCATAATAAAAACATTTAAGTGCTTTGTTTCACACTAATGTCATAGATTCATGAATATATATATATATATATCTATTCATATGTATATAAATTCCCACCCACATTCATTCACATTCTGGAAAGATTGAAACAAGAATTAAAAATCAAATTACATTTATTATTGATGCATTGTTTCTTTTTTTATAAGCAAATTATCTGTTTTTCTTTCAGTCTAAAGAAACTTTACAATATAAAGAAACATACAAAGGACATCTTTATTACCTACACAAGACACCAAAGTCCCTAAGACAAGATTCTGAACTATTCTACCATGAAATACAAAGCAAACTCAAGAGACAGACTGCTTCATATTGAATACTGCCTTGTCATCAGAGAGGACCATGAATGGTACAGGAGAATCATATATTCCCCATCCAACCCAACCCGGCATAACCACCCCACCCACCCAGCAAATCTTCCTAATGGTACAGTATTATACATCACAATAGAAGTACAGAGATGGCCCACAATCAATATACACAGATGACTGAGGGTCAGTGGGAGAGCATCAGTCAATACAACGCTATTATAGGAGTGAATAGCAAAGGACAGTTATTTTCCCATGTATTACTTTGTGATCTATTTTTAATTTAAAATGGAGGTCTTCTTAATTTGATAAAAATCCTTCATATTAAAAACAGTAATACGTGGTGACTTTTTCATTTAGTTTAGTTGGCCAATGGCCTTTGAAATAATGACTTATCAAAAATCAATATTAACATTTCAATTGATGGTGAGGATAATATCAATCTATTCACCCTACCACAGAAGTGTTTGGCAAACAGGTTCCTCTCACTAGGTTATACATTTTAAATGTACATTTTGTGTTGGCCAACATGAACCAAATATTAAGCGTGTTGTATCGTCTCTCTGTTATAACATTGACAGTTTATTTATAATTTACTTTAAACTGTATTCATTGGTAGTGACTGACATATCAAAACATGTCAATGATATCAAAATGCATTATACATTATTTACATCAAAGGAAATTAAAGAAAGGGAGTGGGGGGTGGGGGGAAGGGGGGGGTGGGGGGGCGAAGGGAATAGGGTGTCAGCATATTAAAATCTCACTGGAAATTGCATTTTCCAGGCCACTGGTAGTTTAACCCTGGACATGTCTGTGTATTCTATTATTGTTCCGCTTTGTTGGACCATTGATGCTGCATCATCCACGTATCCATAACAACACTCACATCACCAGCCACTGCATTCACCCCCAGGACTCAATATGCTATTCAAAAAGCCATGGGAGCACAGAGAAAACCGATCAATGGGTCAAGGGTAAAGTTGTTAACCTGTCTTCCATGGGCTGAAACAGTGGGTCATACTGATCTGTGAGTTAAACCCAAACTAAACACATTTCTGTGATTTGAATCTTTGAATTGCAGCAAACAAGACTTCCATTAGTGGCCAGAAAGAGTTCTAGGAAGAAACATTGCAACTCAAATCAATAGAAAGGATAAACCAAAGTCAGAAATAGTACATATACACTTTCACACAGACCAGTAGCAAATAACAAATGATAAAACAATGGCAATACCAGCTAAGTATGTATTTACAGGAAAGATCAAATACATAAGAGATAAAAGATATTCTACAAATCTCATTCACTCTATCAATAACTGAATGAGAAATGGAAAGAAAGACATTGGAGGTTTTAATTAATCAAATGTTCAGATAAATAAGTCCTAAGACCAATTTAGAACAGTCCAATCCAATATGATAATTAAAAGAAAACACAATTAAATAGAGATGCTTATTAAGACACAGATATACTATACAGCTAAGCATTATTATTATTATTATTATTTAGTTGTACAATTTGTAAGGCTCTAGAGAGCATCTGCTTTATGTGAATCAATCATTTTGGTTTACAAATCGCACCAAACACTGCTTAGGTGTGGAGTGCCAGTTGATCAATTATTCGTACCATTCTTGTCTAGTGGTACAAAGAATTCACTAGCTACACTAGTTCCTTAGAAAACTGATGGAAAAGTATGTGACGAGAGCCTGACGGTGACAAAACAAACAAAACATTAAATACCTACAAATATGTAAACAGAAGTATCTTTGTGCATTTTCTTTGAGTGTGTGCTTATTTTGTCATTGTTGATTCTACAGCTGATATAAAAATGTGCCCTTAACAGGAAATAATAACTACATCATTAGAACAATAATATCAAATTAGGAAAATTATAATCATAATAATAATAATATAAATCAACAAAAAATACAAAATGTACTTAAAACCATTCTTGCCCTAAAATAATATCATCGGTTTACTGTATATTGTTTGTAATAATTCCTATCAACAGAGTTTTTCAATGAGGGTCTCCAGTACTCATCACCTACTAGTCAACTACCGCCCGTCTCACCCGTTAGCTTACAATGAGCATGACATACTGGAGAGTTTGTGGAGTGAAGCTGGCTGCCTGGTGGCACTCGCATGGTATTCTAGTAAAGGTTTCCTCATGCCGCCCACAGAGGCAGGTAGTGGACTTGTGAGAGAAGGCCTGGAGGAGCGGGCCAAACATCTCAGCGTCCGTGATCAAGCCTATCGTCAGGCGCAGAGAGCTGGCGGTGATACCCTTCCAGTGGCCTGGAGAGCATCTCATGTTCTCACCCCCATCTTACAGGCATTGGGATGGACCTTGAGGGGGGTCCTGCTTTCCAAAGGCATCCCCAGGGGCTGTGTGGCGCAACACACCATCCAGGATGAGTTCAGATGGAGGTAGCAGGCAGGGAGGGAGGGAGAAGGCAAGGAGAATAATGCAAGAAGCACCGGGTGGATGGGAGGGAGGGGGGATGAACATAATAAAATAAAATAAAGGGATCAAATAAAATAAAATAAAGAAATCACACACTCATCGTCATGTTGGGTGAATACTGTAAAGAGAGAAAAAAGAGGGAGGGGTGAAGAGATAAGCCAATACTATATGAAACGTGTTACACTACACAAGTTAAAAGCACTACTTTGAACGCCATTTACAATTCACCAGTAGTAGTAGTACATTGTAATGCATACCAAGGGAAATGCCTGCTCAGTAACCTTTCTATCAAATTTGAGTGAGTTCTAGCACCAAGAAGAGCACAGCCCAGCCAAAAGGGAAAATGTTAAAAAATAAAGCTTAGAAAACAGTTTGTCAGTGTTGAATTAATCAGAAGAAGCACAATATATGACATTCTCTCCATGCGTCAGAGAAGACATACCACGTGTTTCTCTCCCCATGCTTTCATACATGCCATGTGTGCTGGTGGGAAACGTAAATATCTACTTACACTTTCACTTTGGAATGGGTTTAAAAAGTTGCCTGCCATCTCACTGTCATCCCGTGGGGTTCCTGGGGGATTGTTCATGCCTGCCATGTTGTTAGGAGAATTCTGCCACATAGAGGCAAGATGTTTAGTGTTTAATATTTCACTGAAATAATACCTGAGGTAAGGTGAATGCACAGTATGCAAGTATGCATTCAAGTTTTACCTTTGGCAACCCATCCATGTC
Organism: Amblyopsis rosae; assembly: GCA_025399935.1. NCBI lineage: Eukaryota > Metazoa > Chordata > Actinopteri > Percopsiformes > Amblyopsidae > Amblyopsis > Amblyopsis rosae. The sequence goes on along the minus strand of JAODTR010041303.1, from coordinate 4,104 downwards.
ACCAGACCCTGCGAACATGGAGATCAGCATTACAGAAATATCAGGATCATACAGAATCAACTGGTAACTTAACTTTAGAGACGGGCAGGCTCTCCCCTTTTAAGCACAGACAAGCTGCCCGACTGCAAGAACTGGCTTTTAATTAAGGTATTTGTTTCAAATACAGATGAGCCGTAATTCCATTGGCCTCATTGATCACGTCTCACCTGTCTACAGAATCAATGCGCCCACTCACAGCCCACCTAATCGTTTTTTGTTTAAATCAATAGAACGGAGACAAATATTATTCCTTTTAACATCCACCAGGGGGCAGCATCGCACAAGTAAAGGCATGTACTTGTCTGTGCTATACCTGGTCTGGTTCAAACACTCACCTAGCGATCCATTCATATGGTGCTGCTCCATGGCTCCCATCCCGCCCATTGGTCCATCAGGACCCGGACCCATTGGGAACTAAAAATAAATGCATGAAATTCACAAAATGAATATATAAAAATAAAACAACACGTCAGAATTGTGGTAAAATTGCAAGTGGGTCTTAAAGTATCAAATGGTCTCACGTTAGGTCTGTTGCCACCTGGGCCGATGGGGTTCATCATCGTGTAGATATTTTCACTTGAGTTTGTTGAGTCTGTAAAGAAAGATGTATTCCATAGTTGGCAGGCTGGCAGGATATTCCTTTCACCACAGGTTTGAAGTGACGCCGTAAATATTTTTGGTTTATAACAGCAGTGCTCATACAATCATGGCTGGTTCCAATCCAACATCTAATATGCCATTCTTTTCTTTCTGTGCATAATGCCAACCTGTTACTTATCCAATGAACTGACCAATTTGCACATTGCTATTATGCTCAATGAAAGAAGTCACATAATCAGGATATTAAAAGCAGCTATTCTATAGCGGTACTTGGCAAGTTAACAAACAACCACTACAAGTTCTGAAAGGGGTCAAACAGCTGACGAAAAAGAGGAGGTGACCTTGATTTGAAAACACAGGCAGATATGTGTGAGCTGGATAGATTAAAAAAGAAAGAGACAAAGGGGACCAAAAAATAAATAAACCAATGAAACACGAGGGAGAGAGAGAACGCCTAGAATTATTGTGTGTGTGTGGTGGTAAAGAGATCTTTCCCTCTTAGTGTCCCTGAAGGTAGCCTGCGCTGTCGTGACTGAGGGCCGGAGTGAATGTGTGCGTGCATGTGTGTGTGTGTGTGTGTGTGTGGGTCTGTGTGCAGTCTTGGCGACTGCAGTGGAAAAATGTGCTCCCTCCGGTCGTACGTGTGAGCAGTAGTGTTTCGTGCACAAGGTTGCCTGGACAACGTATCACAATAGAGTAAAGTATATAAATAATAAATAGTAGACACAAAAAGAAGCACTCCACAGGCTGACAGAAACAGAACATCTACAGGATGTTGGCCCACAGTGTTTTGTTCTCAGCTAATCCTACATACAGACATTAGATGGATGGGTCAACGCTGCAGCGGATCTAGGGACTGGTAGTGACAGAACCTCTGCTTCTCTTCTCCTATAGCCTGGGACTATGGCCATTGGAAAAAACATACTAAGGGCCTTTGCGCTCGTTTTAGGTGTAATTTCATCACACTTTGCGCCTAAAAACATGGCAATGTATGTACGAACAGCACGCACATTCCTAAAAACGCAAACCTGCCTGCTGAAAAAACACAGGATCGCAAGATGCTCTTTCCTATTCATGCATATGCATTCATGGGAGGTGTTGAGGGGAGATGGGGAGAGTCACGCAAAAATATGGGAGGAGAAGCGCAAGGAGAAAATGATTACCTATTCCGTTGAATGTATGAAAACCGCGATGCAAAGCTCAAGTCGGTTTTGCGGTAAAAATGTGAAAAGCACGTTTTATCCTATTGAGCGCGTTTCTTTTAACAGGGGAAGCGTGCAACGGCAAGATTCATCTCAGCAATACGAATACACATGCCATGGAGAGACTGAAGGGTTTGGTTGCTTGTGTGGTGTTAAAATAAATGTTTATTCCACTGCTTTATTTTAAATTGTATAGGCTAGTCACCCACACATAATTTGTTTGTGGTAGAATTACGCCCGTTATCTTTAGGTTTGACGATACATATAGACAAGTAGGCTATTTATAAATAGGTCTGCTTCATGATCGTTAAACTTGTTCTGTTTTTCTGAGTCTGCTGTTCCATTGCTTCGAGCACCACAATTTACGGATATGGGCGGCTGGAGCATAGACCAGACTACTCGCCGTGTTAACGCCAAGTTCAGAGGGCAGTGCTGAGCACAGATTACATGATCAGTTTCAAATTTAGTATATCCAACGTAAAATGTGATGGCACAGTATGCGCTATCTGCGGTCTGGCTGCGCTCACTTTCATGTAGCGCTCGCTAACGTATGTACATGAGGCCCAAAATGTCTGCTTCTTTCGCTGTTGCCATTTTCAAAATTATATATATATAGACACAGTATATATATACAGTATACTGTATATATAAAACACACTAGTCCGTAAAACACACAGTTATAGAAGTATATTCGTGCTTGAATGTTTTGCATTAACATAAATATTTACAAAGAATGTATCAATCAGCCTGTCAGCCACTGTGCAGTATGGCCTGGATGTTTCTCCAAGACCTCGTTCAAAGAATGGTGATTAAGAATTATAGTCAGTAGGGATACTAATATGTATAGCTCACCTCCGGGGCTAGGCATGATGGGAGTTCCTGGTGGACCACCTCCCCCTGGTGGGCCCTATGGGGAGGAGAGAGAGAGGGAGAGGGAGAGGGAGAGAGAGAGGGAGAGAGAGAGAGATATTATATACTAATCAAAGTTAATTTGTGTCTGATAGAGCTCAGTAATTCCCATTGGGATTATGATCAAGCCTTCCAGTCTTACAAAATGTTTGATTTGGTACAGATCGTGCCCCTCCCATATGAGTCCTCTGTGGCTTGCAGTCTTCTCTATGTCTTCTACAGAGCTCATAAACTCAAACAATGCCATAACCCTCCCCTTACAGCTATGTCCAATATTACATACATTAGTATTTCAAACAGGTAGGGAGGGTCATTTGGGGTTCTGGGGGATGCTATAATTCAGGCTATTAAATACCTTAGCAACATATGTTGAATATTGTACATATGTTGTGCTAAAATATCTTAGTGAACTGCATTGAAGAATGTTGAGAGTTGAGAGTTTTGTTACCCATAGAGGGCAGTGCATCTGTTACATATACACACATTGTCAACCTAGTCACGGCACTCACCACATAGTTGCCCGGAGATGAAGATGAATAAGCTATCTGTGGAGACAGTTGACAACAGACCATGTAAGACATAGATATTCTATAAAAAAAATATCAACATATAAATTAATTAAATAATTGTACCGAGTTGGCATTGGGGTTGGGCCATGGCCCTCTTCCGCCAGGTCCCCTGAAAAACAAAGAAAAGAGATCACTGATTTAATGTGTTGTATTCCCTCCGTTATGAAAGCACATGGCCTACACCACTTGTACACATCTTTAGGCAATAGATTGCTTGGCTCATAGCACTGCTGTATTTGGGTACACATTCAAATCACGCAATTGGATGAGACAAGATACTTGTAAAACCAATATCTGTTTGGTTTTTACAAGTAAATGTCAGTTTGAATGCTACTGATAATTCTAGCAAGCGATAGTTTTGTGGCAAATGTGTCGTCACTGGCTAGCATAGAGCACATATAGCATTTAATAGCAGAAACTAGCTTGAAATAAGAAGCCTAATTTGTCAATATGATACCAAGGAGTATCAACTCCAGTACTGCAGTACTAACATGTTCATCCCTGGCATTCCCGGACCCATGGAGTTGGGAGGAGGTCTCATTCCTCCACCGTAGTTCTGCACAAGGGGAGAAATGCACAGTCAGCGTGGCTTCTCACACCTGCTCCGTCTGAGACCAACGGAAAGTTAGGAATCTTAATGAAGGTCAGCAACACTCACGTCTCTCACTAACTGGAGTTGAATTTTGTGTGTGTGTGTGTGTGGGGGGCGGGGGGGTTTATATATATCTCACCCTTTCATCTGCACAATAAGCACTTCACTACTATGTTTTACATTAAGCATAACT
>JAODTR010041292.1:17500-19750 GCA_025399935.1 Amblyopsis rosae | reverse complement strand
CAGCGGTATTGGTTTTCACACAGTCTAAACACTCGCACACACACACACACACACACACACACACACACACACACACACACACATGCATACACAATCCAAACCATTCTCGCTTTATTCTCTCTGTACTGTATTTCTCATTGTCTATTATTATATCGCCTTCTGTAAGCCCATTTTCCACTCTGTACCTCTTATCTCTTCTCTCTCTCTGTCTCTCTCTCTCTCTCTCTCTCGCTCTCTACATTTACCCTCCCTTCCCTCTGCCTCTCCCTCAACTCTGTCTCTCCCACCTCTTTTTTCTGTCCCTCTCTGGAGCCTTTGATGTTGGCTCATACCTGCTGTCACAATCCACCTGTTCTCTTCTCAACTGGACAGGCCTGCAAGGCACTCTGCTACGCAACAATACATTGCAATACACATTGCACTATACTATTATAATACAATAAAACATTACACGCTACATTACACTGCACACTATACAATACAATACAACACACAATACATTATACACTACATACGGGGCTAGTTTGTATGCAACTGGACAGGCCTGTAAGGTACTCTGCTACGCAGCAATACAAATCAACACATTACACTATACTGTACAATTATAATACTATATTTTATATGCTACAGTTTACTCTACACTATACCATACAACACAGAATACATTTTTCAGTACATACGGGGCTAGCTCTGATTCAACTGGACACAACACCACAGAAGGCTTGCTGTGGTGTTGTGTAATGTGATGATGGGATGTTCTGTTTCATTATCTGACCTCCTGTTCTGCAATTTCATGCAGGGTCCTCTAGTGGCCCTTCTGTTGATGTTCTGCACTGTAAACCTTTTCTTCTGTGCAAGTCTGTGACGTCCTGTGTTTTATATATCCTGTGTTTTATATATTCTGTGTTTTATTATTCTGTGACGTCCTGCGTTTTATATATTCTGTGTTTTATTATTCTGTGACGTCCTGCGTTTTATATATTCTGTGGCGTTTTGTCGAGCCCCTGTTCCATTCTTCCCCATCGCTATCTGTTGTGCTCTGTGCTGCATTACTCTGGCCTCCCTTCGATCCAGAGCTGCAGGTGAGCTCTTCAACCAGGTCTCGTAAGTACAAAACCCTGCAAAGAAACATAAGCACTGTTACATACAGATGGATAAAGGCCTCTCTATCTCTCTCTCTCTCTCTCTCTCTCTCTCTCTCTCTCTCTCTCTCTCTCTCTGTGTCCTCCCAGGTGACAACATGGAGGGGAGAGATACTCGTTTGATCCCTGGAATGAAAGGAGAAGGGGAGAGAGAGAGAGAGAGAGAGAGAGAGAGAGAGAGAGAGAGAGATGATCATAGGGTGTAGGAAGGAGGGTGAGGCCAAAACTTAGGATAGAGATGAAGGAGGTGACCCAGGAAGGCCCAGGTTTGAAGGAACAGACACAAAGAAGGGGAGGGAAAAGTAGATCAGAGGTGTGCTGAAATGGGTTTGAAGATACCCAGCAGCTCCTTCAAACAGACGGAGAGCGGATGTATACTGTGTCCACATAATGCATGTAGTTCAGGACTGTCTGTTAACTGTCTCACTCAAACCAAACTGAACACAAAGATGTGTGCTATAATATTCTGTGAATGGTCCATTTAAATAGGGTCAGGTTGTGGGTGTTGCAATGGGCATCTTTTTGTTTGTTAGTGTCCACAATACGGATGCCAAAAACTGTTATAATAGCAAATAGAAAATACAAATCACACATCTCTTTCAATGCATGCATTATTCTAGATTAATTTCAAAGGTATTTTTAAGAAAAACCTAACGCTCTCCTAAGTGAAAGAGATACTGTCATGGAGGGACATTTGCCTACACGTTTTCTATTAGGTTAGGTTAGGTTAGGTTACTTTATTAATACCCAAAGGTAGATTTGTTTTGCAGTGAAAGAATCATCATTGCAGTTCATACATGTACTGTATATGTAAAATAATAAGAACATATATATCCATCCATCTTCATCCGCTTATCCAGAGTCGGGTCAGAACATATATAAAATCCATAAAACATAAAAACCAGTAGGTTTTGATTAAAATATAAAAATAAATAAAAAACACGTTTTCTATATCAGTGTAACCAGCTGCTGCATTGTTTAGTTGGACGGAACCCTGCATACTCTTTGTGACATTATTTGTCACAACTGGTTTATTATCTTATTACTGTAAATATTGTTGTCTGTTTGTTGTATTTGTTTGGCAAACATAAAGCCACTGTGCAGTGTT
>JAODTR010041292.1:0-15000 GCA_025399935.1 Amblyopsis rosae | reverse complement strand
CACACACACACAGTACACACAAGTTATTGTATTGGTGACCTTAGCCATAGCCATGGTCACACTGGCTTAATCAGAAACCAATTACTGACGCCCCCCATGTGTAACATTACACAAGTGTAGCCATGTTCGCACAATATGACTGACGTCATGGTGATGATGGTATTAAATCATGGGGCACACACACACACACACACACACACACACACACACACACACACACGCATGCAACAATGTACAGTTACAATAACAATGAATATACAGCATTGTTGTGAACACCCATTAATGCTGCGTTCACATGGAACATGGCAGAGGCAAACACTTTCAGGATGGCACTGCATAAAAGTCCAACAGTTGCTATGGTGAGGTCGCATTGTTTACAAATTGTCGGTTGTAAATGCCATCGCGCAAGACATCAAAAAGTACAAATATTTTAACTTTGAATTGTACGGGTATCAGTTAAAAGTATATTAGCCATATATTTATCCCATTATAATGAATAGGGGGCATAGGGGGGCGTTACAGGTGGAGTGAGGTATTGCAAAGATGACGACGGCCAGAGCCAGCACTGCACAGTGTTCAACACATTCTATGCGTGACGTTTATTAGGTATAGGTAAAGTAGGTAATTATGTACTGTATATTTATTTTATTGTTACATTACTTTGATGTAATGTTACTCCTTATAAAATACATTCTTGTATGCATAACAGGTTACCGTTAAAGGTTTTGCAAATGACAGCCCTGACATTCCAACACGGTTCTATTCTAGGATACAAAGCAGAAGCATTTCTTTGAGAGCTAGCTGCCAGACTGATCGGAGTTGACTTTAACAGAAGAGAAGCCTGGGTTTATACGCTGCTGCTTAAAGCGCTGCTTCAGCTGGTCCTATTGTGGCCATATGGTTTGTTTTATAAGCGGTGATGCGATTCTCACAGTGAGAACTCGTCTTAGGACATGTATCAATATGCTGTGTACAGTATATACTAATAAATACTAGTAAATATATATATATATATATATATATATATATATAGGGTATGTTTACAATAATAACAAATGTAGCATTTCTAGAACAGGCATGTCTTCACTAAACTCTTCGCTAATTGAGAATACGAAATCTTAAAAAATGTCTTGTAATTTCATCGACCGCTCCCATGAATGCGCCCTTATCGCGTAAAGACATCTCGGGGCCTCTTAAGGCTCCCTCTTGTCATATTTTACATCCTACCATACGGATCCAATATGGTGGCTGTCAGATAAACATGGCTGGGAGACTTTAGCAAACAATTTTCGGTGATTAATGATCTTATTACTGTAACTCGTCCGACCTTAAACAGACACACACGCGCACACACACACAAGCTGTATATCAGCTTGGAGGGATAGAAGTAGTTGAAAGAGGATACTGTAAGTCGAGCACAGAGAAGGGATGGAATGGAAAATGCAACATCTTTGTTGGAGAATTTATTCGTATCTTAATGCTTTTATATATCTTAACCAATGTATGTTATACCTTGTGTTAGATGGCCTTAAGCCATATATATTACTCTAATGACCTGGGAACATATACCCCAACTGTTGACCGGTCAACCATTGTGTTTATATTAAGTAGTAACCCTCTCTGGAATGTCTACCTATGTGACTATTACCATACCATTTGTTTTCATTAGATGACCTCTTCTTGACTATTTCTTTACACGGCTCTTCAAGCCACCCCCTCTTGTGTATAAATGTTTTCCAAGTGTCTCAACTAAAGCAGAAGCATTTCTGCATAGCATGCTATACGTGTCTTCTCCATGGCCATGCTTACATTAAATATATTAATTAATTAATTATATATATATTAATTAATTATATATATATATATATATTCAACGACTCATAACTGAATTATTGTTTATATCAATCTTATGCGGAATTTACATTTGCACACCATTCAATTCAGAAATAAATGTTTCCACACAAATGCTCTGCACACATGAAATAAGTATAAATTGCTATGGTAGGCCTACATTTTTTCAGACGCAATGCATGCAAATATTATAATAGTTTAGAGATGTCTAGCATTTCAGTTCATTACAAATGGCATGTACAGTGTATTCATGTCAAATGATGTCCTGCTCTCATTGGATAAAATATACCCCTGAGCTGTTAGGCTGGTTTTACACGGTAAAACTTTGACGCAACTTCAGTGGCTTAAAACTTGAATGAAACTAAGTTGCAATTGAATTGTATGATGTGAAGCCCCCTGCAACACACTTGAAACTTGCTGAGATTGTGACAGTTGCAGCACGCTCAACTTTGTGAAACTAGTTGCATGCAACGGCCAATCAAAACGCTGATAACGTGTCAGATGATGACATCAACATTTTTCATGCTGTTTATTATCAAACCATTTCAACTAACTGATTTCAACAATAGCTGTAGGTTAATTGTATGATTTCAACTAAATAGCCTATATTTTCACAAAATGTTTATGCTACAATGTGCAATATTAGTATATTTTTATTTAATTATTTTATTTATTCAGCAAGAAAACGATATGACAGCTAATTTTTGGGAAATAAACTGTTGTACGAGACCGTTTACGAGACCGTTTATTTTTTAATTGCTTCCTGTAACTGTCAAATTGCATGGAAAAACATGCAACTAGTTGCAAGAAAGTTTCACCTAAGCATTGCTTGATGTAACCGTCAAGTTGAATTGAAATTAAATGTCATGCAACTTGCCACCTGTAACTAGTTGCGTGAGAAAGTTTCACAGTGTAAAGCCAGTCTAAGAGAGAGGAGAACAAACAGAACACAATGACCCACCCCTCCATTCTCCGGCCTAGAGTCAACGGCGGGTAAATACAAACCATATCAGACACAACCACAGACAACAAGCATCAAGCATTCTTCAAGCAAGAACTGTTGGCTGCTCTAAATACACCATCCATCTGGAAACAGCAATCAGCGAAGAGTTAGCTGCATCCCAGCCTGTGTGTGTTTGCATGTGTGTGTGCATGACTGTGCTTGTGCGTGCGGGTGGGTGTGTGTATATATATATATATATATATATATATAAATAGTGTATATACAGTCGTGATGTTCAGTTCTATGTGTGTGTTGCATCTGTTATGTGAGGGAGTTGTCAGCAATTTTGAAGTGGCTCTTGGGAAGGAAGTCCCACGTTTCACATCGCACAACACAGAGATTGCTAGGCCGCCTGAAACACACACAGACCACTGCAGACCTGCCCTGACGCCACCCCAGGTGCAAGTGAGAACATTGACCCGTTATCAATTTCTTTGGCACATAGTGGCCTGGTTATTGGGAGGTAATTGTGGACGCAAGACAGCGACAGGAAGTTACCAGCAAAATACAGCCAATCTGTCAAAGCCACTGAAGCTTTCCTCTGTCTGTCCTCGAAAGTCACACAATCTCTCCTTCTCTCTCCTTGATGAGGGAGACAATTGAGAGTGACGGAAATCGATAGAGCGCCAGAGCCAACAGAAGCCGCCTATTGCCTCCTCGTTCCAGCAGCGGTACAGGCAATCTGAGACCCCATCCGTGAGTCAGTGAGGGAGGAGAGGAGGCGCACAGGTACAGTACAAGAGGGCAGATGCACGGACAAGGAGTCAAGTGCAGGAGGAGAGACCTAACCTGATAATTAGCAACCTCATACAAAAAGAGGATAATAACACAGATTCTCAAAATCACGAGGCATGCATGCATGCATGCATGCACACACACACACACACACACACACACACACACATACAGACAGTGTGGTGGAAAGTGTTACCTCAGCAATATCCAGCTAAATGTACTCATTAGCCTAGTTGCACATGACTGGCTGGGAAAACAACAAAGTCAGCGCCGGAAAGCAGGGAGCATTCATCTACAGGCTGACAGAGAGATGCAGACTGAGCACAGAGGTCTTGGCTCTGCTAGAAACTCATGCTTATGTGCAAGGATAAGGGCTTTAGAATTTAATTCTCCACATGCGGGCCGCAAATGGGGTTTTCCTCATACGAGCCAACCCAACTCGTTACAGTAATGCATCCGGTTAATGCGGACTATTACTTTCCCCAGAATTTGTTTAAGAGCAACGATGGCATAATCAGGGGCATCAAACGATTTAATGAGGAGTAGCTCTGTTTATTCGCAGACGACGTAGCTAAGATCACATTCCATTATTAGCCATTGCCCCTGCAGGGCTAAGGGTGGCTCACATGCTACGAACCCATTTTAGTTGATGCAGTGTGGAACCATACAATGTACAATCTCTACTATCTCCAGTTTGTATAGTAATCATTCAAGTGTAACTGCACCCCGGCTCTGAGCCTGACCCCACTCGCTGCATAACATTGAAATATGCTAAAACATAGTAAAGTAACTGAGGAGGGGGGGGGGGGGGGGGTGAGGGCGACCCCCAATAATGCTAACATTTGAATATTATGACATATGAGAAGACAAAGTATATTGTTGGAAACCAACCAGGCCTGGGATGATTTTTAATTAACGGATATGACGTGTAGATTTTCTGTTTTCAGCCCATAAAATGCATATAAAAAATATAAAAAAAGAAATATTGTCAATATTAACACCATGCATTGATGTGTCTCATCACAGTCATATTACATAGTTTGGTTTGCAGTTACGGTACACTTTAATATCCAGTGTGTCTTGGCCATGGACAGACAAACAGATGGAAAAAATTGTTGTGATGTTCCTCATTGGTTTATGGTTTTGAAGCTACAGAGGGGAGAAACCCAGCTTTGTTTAATGTGCTGTTGACCTTTTAAACTGGGTGAAATGATGTCTTGCCATTGGCTGAGTCATGTGATCACTTGTGATTGCATGAAATGTGCCCTTCTTGAAGCAATAATACAGTTTAATGAATCTGTTTCAGAATTGACCCATCTCATTACTGGAAGTGAAAGTATATCTATTCAGACTTTGTCTTCTCAACGGGAAAAAATATTGCATTGCCAGAGAGACATGTTTTCTCATTGACTTTTATTCGATATCCTAATTTGCTAGGTTTTATGCCTGGTGGCCATAAAGGGTACTACATTGGCTGGTTGTGGCTTGATCTTTAATTTGTAGGCATGTCATTGGTCTTCATCTAAGTAAATGTATCCTCCCACACCATATTTCTATGCCATATGAAGAAAAAACAGAATTATGTCTTCAGACGGTTTGAGAAATATATCAGTTTATCCTGGTTTGCGTGCGCTGGTGTGCGTTTGTGGACTCACTCACGGATGAAGGATATGATTTATTTATTCTCATTTAGTCTCCTGGTGGCTTGATTTAGAAGTATGTTTTTAGATTATGACTGAGGAGTATATTTATTTAGATGATGATTGAGAATATATTTACTGACACTCAGCGGCGGTGTGTTGATTGAGGAGCTTGGTTTGTTCATATTCATTACTCCATAATGTGTTGCATACATAATCTCTGAGAGCCGAGGTAGAGATGCAAACAAGCTCCCAGTGTAACATTTTAATTGGCCTGCTCTATTTCCATTTCAATAAGATGTCCCTTCTTTCCTCTCCTTTGTCCTTCCCCGGCATCCCCTCCTCCTCCTCCTCCTTAATGTTTGGTTTTTGACGCTTTCTCTTGATTTTAATGGTTTGGCTAACTCCTTGATTTATATGCGTGTGTGCGTGTGCGTGTGCGTGTGCACGTGCGTGCGTGTGTGTGTGTGTGTGTGTGTGTGTGTGTGTGTGCGTGCCAAAGTGAGCAACGGAATAGTTTATGCTTGTGTTTGCGAGGACACAGCAGGAAAGAAGGAGTCTGGAAGTTGAAAAAGAAGGAAATTATAGGAAGAAAAAACTATGAGGAGAGATGAAAGAAAAAGTTGAGGAGGAGGTTTCGTATGAGCAGCGCTTCCGTTCTGAGGCTATGCAGCGTAATGATCCTGAGTGGCGCCACCACAACTATAAATCCAGCTCTTTTCACAAGGTGCCCAAATGACCACCATTCAAATTCAAATATCACTTCTGAATGGAATATTTTAGCAACTCCTTCAAAATTTGAAGTTGTGGCGCCATTTCTCCTCAACTTATGAAAGCTATACTGATATACATTGTATAGTCACAGAAAGTATGCACGAGTGCACGCCCATCTTCCATAGCTAAATGTGTATGCTGTATCCACTAATAAACTAGAAATACAATATTGCATAATGTTATACAACACATTGTCTGCAATGAAATGAGAAATTGACCTTTTTCAATAGCCAGTATAGGTACAACATTAAAACCCAGCCATTCTGCTGGTCTGGTGCCAGGGGACTGTGAATGCCCGGGGAGCAACTTCTGTTCTAATGCCAGTGCCTTGGTCAAGGGCAGGAGCGTTACGCTATACATGCATGTCTCTTGGTGAGGGGGAACCTGGATTGCCTGCAGGAAAAGCACGTGTTCAGCACGCAGCGTGCAGAAGGCTAGTCTATGCAGCAGGTCAGACCTTCTCCAAGTAACTCTGCTTTCCAGTGTGTTTTTGTTTGTTTTCTTCACCTATCTCTCACACACAGGTTCATGGTCTCTTCTAGTTGGTCTCTTTTCCCACCCTTTACTTCCAGACCCTCCAGCTTTCGCTTTCATTTTTCCACCTCACCTTTAGCTTCTCCCCTATCTTTCAGATATGTTCCGCAACACGTCTGTCCCATCCCTCCTCTCAATCGATTTCTCCTTCATAGTCTTCTTCCATGTTGCCTTGGCCTCTTCCTCGCCAAGCTTACCCCTCCATCTCTTCTCGAGCCCCTTACTCCACCCCACCCCCGTTCATCTGCCCTGCTTGCGTTCGTTCTGTCTCTTTTGTGCCCTGTCAGTCTCCATGCCGCCCCAGGCTGAGACATATGGTTCCCTCCTCTCTGCTATTGTCATCCATTAACACAGTTGTCAGTGGGAATTACAGGCACAAGGCAAACCATGCAGGCACGAGCTTTAGCTTTAGATGACTCAGTGTAGACACAGAACATGACAACAGAGATGTGTGCGGTGCCTTAAAGGCAACCTGCAGTACACAAAACAGTCCATAAACTCCATGTATTTTCACATTACATGTACTCTGGGCTTTGGTGCAATGTAGCACGTGAAAAAGTTTGTCTGTGTGATGTAATGTGGAAACTGATTACCTCAATAAAAATAAGTTTAAGCCAACGTAATTGCTTTGTGTTGATGGCACTTGAACACAACATGTCAAGCTGCTTCAACACAGTAAGTAATTAAGTTGGCTTACTTTGTTTCTGCAAAACTTTTAATTTGGCATGCAATAATGTGTCTCCTTTAATTTATTTGGAATTTAAACCATTATTCTTAGCATTTGAATCCCTAAAGACTTTATGTGATTTGTTAACATTTGAAATTTGATTTGAAATCAAATATTTCATCTACAAGTGAAAATGTTGTCCAAAAATAAGTTTTACTGTAAATTCCTATTAGTGAGCATTTCTTCTTCACAAAGATAATCCGTCTGCTGGACAGGTTGCTGATTAACAGCATGATCTCTCCACAGGTGTTCCTTACGAAGGGGACAACAAAAGGCCACTTGATAATGTGCAGTGTGTGTTTTAGTGCCGGTGCACCACAGATGCCTGAAGCTTTGAGGGACTGTGCAGTTGGAATGCTGACTGCAGGAGTGATACGCTCTCCACTGAAATCTGTCTCCGATGCTGTTAGGAATATTTGGTTGTAGCTCTTAGCTCAGTTTTCGCTGATATTATAGTCCGGAAACCCTGTTCGCTTTGGCATATGCACAGCCACCCTGCTGGCGGACCAATCACGTTGGCTACTGTACTGTAAGTGACGTTGAAGTCAAGCGTGTGTTTCGAAACGGTGATAGAGCTAGATGAAGAAATCAGAACAGCAGCAATGCCCATTAGGTAAAATCTGTCCAATAGTTGCAAAATGATCCAGAGGCTCGCGCCCAGTAGGAAGCAACGACTGCAAACACTTCCCAATGGAGCGTGGCCATACCCTATCCACTAAGTGCATTTTGGGTCTGGTTGAGCACACGTCTGCCACAAGCACACATCCCTCCTCTTCACCTGTGGGCCCATCCGAGTCCAGCGGCCACATGGACAGCTGTTGAGAGTGCCCCTTCGAGGACCCATGGCACGCTAGAGAAGGTCCCTCTTCACGGATGAATCCCAGCCCTCAGTTGAAACGGGCAGATGGCAGGCGGCGTGTGTGGGTCACGTGGACGAGGGTGTTTGTCTGTGTCAGCGTGAATGTGGTCGGCCATCAACACATCACTAATAAATGAACATCAAGTGCATTTAACCTATGGCAGTTGGAATGCACCGAGATGCCGTGCTGGGATCCCATTGCGCTGTGTATCGTTAACCGTTTAGCATTAGAAGGCCTGGACGGACGCACATCACAAGGAGCTACACACAACTGACTGACTACCAAGCCCCGCACCCCTTAGTTACCGTAACTAGGGTTGGGCAGGCTATAACAGGAAAACAGCCAGCTGACGGAGGTTATGTCGGATTCCAAACTCGCTCAACTGCTGTTGAAGGACAAGGTGAAAAGGGGGCGGGGCTTGGGATTGGTCACTTCCTGGGGGCGGTGAAGGTCCCCAGCTCTTTCACGGCCTGCGTGCTCAGCAGCAAAGGCAACGAGATACAGGAAAAATAACAAGAGCACTGTAATGCATTTCAATGGAAGCAGGTCCAGTCTGCATAAAGGGTGAAAAGTCCTTCCCCCCCAGGACCTTGTTTTTTTAGAAAGATTACTGTATATCTGTGATGCATACCTGTAGATGCACATCTGTATCCGCAATCATGTGAAATCGAGAGATACGTTTCAGTTGATTTCCATGTATTACATTGATTTGTTATTCAAACAGAGAGAACGTTATTTGGTAGCCTCCACTGTTGGTAAATGGAGCTTTATAGCTTAGGCCACTATCACAGCAATGTGCACCGCTGCAGCAAACCAGTGGCAGACCAGAGCCAAACACTGGCAGCGAATCAAGTCTCTTCAGGCCGACTGACCTCCTGCCTGGAGCTGTTTGGTTCTGGGCCACGGGCTGGCTCTACTGTCTGCACTCCCTGTCAAAACCTTCAGCCTGGCTGGCGTGGATCCGCACGGCGAGCACCAAGGAGAACACAGCCTTTAGCAAGCGAAACTATGCATCTGCTGCGCGTTATGCTTTTAAATCTAAACTGATGAGTGCTGCAGCGGTGCACAGTAGAATGTCATGTGAGGAAATATATTTGACATAGTGCTGCCAAGATGTAATGCACAATAGTACCTCAGAGGAACCTTGTGTAGGTCTGAGTAACACTATATTGTCTGTAGTTATATTGTATTTATCTCTACATTGGACTTAATTACTGCCCAGGGCTTGATTTGCACGCCAACGCGCACGCACGCGCGCACGCACGCACGAACGCACACACACTGTCAAACACATACGCTTTCCTATGTTCTAATTAAAGTAGTTGTGATGACAGAGCAAGCAGTGTGATGTACTGCACAGCAGTCAGGCTCACACACATTGAGACGCGTGTGTGTGTGTGTGTGTGCGTGCATGTGCGCGTGTGTGTGTGCGTGCGTGAAAGTGTGATTGTGTTTACTTTTGTGTGTGTACATTTGTGTTTGTTACGCTCTTGTATATGTGTGTAAATCTAATGAGTGTGTGTGTGAGTGAGTGTGTTTGTGCGTGCGTGCGTGTGTGTGATTACACCTCTATAATAAACAGTCTATAAGGAACAGCAGAGCGATGTGACATGTTCGACAGCTAACTGTCTCACACACACACACACACACACAAACGTTATACTGGATATGTCTGATCTCCAAACATCAGAAGAGACGTCCCCCATTAAACAGTAAAGACATAGGGAGACAGTGGAGGGCACAACATGCAACATCAATTGTAATCAATTGTCATCACATTGATATAAATGCACATCCCGTACAATGCACAACGTAATGAGACACCCTCTGGACTCCCAGTATGTATACTGTATGAACAATCCGGGAAACATTTGCCTGTTAAAGAAGTGTTGTATTACAGTACCATTGCGGCTGTAGGATCTTTATTGCAAGCATATACAGTGCAGCGGCTGCTATAACATAATATGGGATGGATTAAAGATGTCACGTTTGCACCAAGAGTTTATAATCATGCTAACAAAGATGGGTATTGTAATGCATTTCAATTAAGAAAAAGTGGAACGCTTCCGGCCTCTTAAGTGGGCATGTCACCAACGGCATTTTGCTGTGGAGGCTGACCAAGGCAGCGCCCAGACAGCTAAGTCTACCACGCATGGCCTTAAACAAAGTACATCTACCTCAAAACAGGAATACTGTTGTGGCCTCAGATTGATCGCAGGTACTTGGGAATTCATGTAATGTACTCAAGATACACATTAATGCCCCCTGAGATAAATAAAGGGCAATATTGTGGTGAAATCCTTGTACCTCCCCATTGACTTGCATGGAACCCTGGGTCGTTCTGGTCTGCATGAAGGGTGAAAAGTCACCCCTCCCTCCTTCCAAAAATGGAGTATGGAATTGCCGTCCTTTGGAACTTCTGTTAAATTATATTCTCTATGTTTGCACTGTGGCCACTGCTGTTGTACCAATACAGGGTGGATATCTTTAATGTTTATGTTTATGTTTATGTTTATGTTTATGTTTATGTTTATGTTTATGTTTATGTTTAGTTTATGTTTATGTTATGTTAATGTTAATGTTTATGTTTATGTTTATGTTTATGTTATGTTTATGTTATGTTATGTTATGTTTAGTTTATGTTTACTTTATGTTAATGTTAATGTTAATGTTTATGTTATGTTTAGTTTATC
The DNA here is from genome assembly GCA_025399935.1 of Amblyopsis rosae. Lineage (NCBI taxonomy): Eukaryota > Metazoa > Chordata > Actinopteri > Percopsiformes > Amblyopsidae > Amblyopsis > Amblyopsis rosae. The sequence continues at coordinate 4,183 of JAODTR010041292.1, read as the reverse complement.
TTTAGTTTATGTTTACTTTATGTTTATGTTAATGTTAATGGTTATGTTATGTTATGTTATGTTATGTTATGTTATGTTATGTTTATGTTTACTTTATGTTTATGTTTATGTTTATTTAGTAAGGGAAAAGACACATTAATTAACATAGTACCGCTAACAGACGTAATGTAAATGTGTGAGATTTAGCCATACAGGCTAATTTTCATCTCCAGTCCATAGAAAGTGAGCATGTAAAACAATAAGACATTTAAACATATACAAACATACAAGAGTATACATCATGCAGTACAGTTACATAAATACAACAATGAATAACATATATTTTTCTAAGCCTACATAAAATAACTACTCCAGATTATGACCGCATGTTATATTGTCCAACAACCACCATTTAATAGATTTGGAGAACGTTGAACGATGAGGTAGTCCTTAAAGCAGCTCGGCTTGATATGTAAAAGCTGATTGGCCAAAGCTACTTTTCCTGCATGGGATAACACAATCACCTCTATTAGCTGCTCCGGTAGAAGAATATAGATTTTGTTTAATAAATTAATTGAGCGGAGGGAGGGCCAGACCATGACACATTTTATATACCAGTAAAATGTCTGCAAATTTGATAATGTTTTCCCAATTTACTGTAATAGATCATATCAAGACTTTTTTGTCCAATGTTTGCAAAGTTTAAGTGTAAATTGTTTCTACTGATTGTAATGCGGTCTTACCTATTTGTGTCCTACTGGTTATGCAATAGTTCATGTGGGAGAGGATCATGGCATTAATATACAACTTTGAGGCCTCAGTAGTGAGATTATTCCTAATATATCTCAAATTTGTTAAATCGAACTTCATTCTATTCACAACTTTTTTTACTTGTGTTTTAAATGTGAGTTTTGAATTAATTATGATGCCTAGATATTTATATTCATTCACCACTTTTCGCTGTACCTATAACATATGGGTCTGCATCTCTTTTTACAGATTTACTAAAAAACATACATACAGTTAAGGTGTAAACCTGAATTAGTTAACCAGTTTGACATAACGTGGCTTGCTTCTTGTTTTTTGGCATGTTTTTTGTGAATCGATGTGCCCCTGCACCTCTAAGCCATTTACATGGACTCCATAATGGGGTCTGCCCTGCTCTGGGAAGCACTATAGCGTCTTGAATTTGTCCCCTCGACTGTGTGGTGGTCTGAGCAAACTGTAGAGACAGAGCCACGGGGCTCTTATCCTAAGTGCCACTTTACTGCAAATGCAAGCTTGGGCACCAATAGCATGCTAACAAGGTATTGTTAATGTAGATATACGGCTAACACCTTGTTAAGGAGCCTGTCTGCAAGGGCTGTTCTGTAGCCTTGACGCATTGACACAAGGGTGGACAGGAATGGGAGTGTAGACAGATGGCGAGACAGACAGACAGACACACACACACACACACAACCGTTAAACCAGACAGTCAGGCAGACAGGTAACCAGCCAGCCAAACAAACAGATGGATAAACAAAGAGACAGACAGACTGTCAAAGAGACAGTCACTAGCCAGTCAGACAAATAGAAAGACTGGCAGAGAGACAGGTAGCCAGACAGACACGTAGACAGAGAGACAGGTAGCCAGACAGACAGACAGACACGTAGACAGAGAGACAGACTGGCAAAGAGACAGGTAGCCAGAGAGAGACTGGCAAAGAGACAGGTAGCCAGACAGACAGACAGACACGTAGACAGAGAAACAGACTGGCAAACAGACAGGTAGCCAGACAGACACGTAGACAGAGAGACAGACTGGCAGAGAGACAGGTAGCCAGACAGACAGACACGTAGACAGACAGACCAACAGAGCCTGACATGGCGCGTTTGCAGGTTTTGACGGCGTTTGAAGCTGTATTTTGTTAAATCCTGTCAGATGATTCTTGACTGCTTTCTTCTCACTTGTCACGACACAAATTCTTTTATCTCCCTCATCTGCAACATCTTCAAGAATACAAGCAGTGAGACTTCCCTCTCCCTTTCTTTTTTGGGTTAGTTCTTGCTGATAATAAAATGCAAAACATTGTCAAATTTCCAATAACACTTGCCGTGATAGCATCCAGTTGTGAGACCAGCTGTTTAATAATTGGACATTTTGGATCTTTAATTGTGTGCGCTGAGTGCAGGTTTGTGGATGAATGGATGCGATAATTAAAAGTTTGTCGTTGGATCCTACACCATACCTCCTAATGACTGTCTCATATACTGAGATACAAATTACTGTGACAATACACTTGAGAAGTTACGTTCAAAATAAATGCATTACACCTAATAAGCAACTCACTGTAGAGACTATAATTATATTATTCTAGCTCTTCAAGCATTTATGTACAGTATATGGTTCAAACTATTATATCAAGGCAAATGTAATAAGGAATGTCAGCACCACCCACTGACCCTAACATGCACTGTGATCAGTAAGGGTGCTTTTAAAATTATTATTATTATTTAGTTATTTTTGTCACATATCATCTTTTCCATTTAACCCATCCCTCAAGGGAGCAGTGTCCAATTAATAAACATTACATGTAAATATAACAGAAAAAAAGAGGGCTATATTAGCTGGGTTCTGGTAACCCTTTTTAAATGCTGCGTTAAAATACATACAATAAATGTAAAGTAATTAGTCAGATGATAACCATACAGTAGGCATTCCCCCACTGTGGTCAGAGAGCAGGGACAATCGCAGTGCTGGGAGTCCCATAGGTGTAATGCTATCCAGCTCACAGCTGGACCACAGACTCCCACCAATGCACACGGATGAGCAGGTAACCCCTTTGAGGGCCAGCATGGCGCCCCCTACAGTACAGTATCTCTGATCCAAGCTGCCTTCCACCTAATCTCAGCCTCTAATAAACATCACATAACGCAATGTCTGTTACATATACGCTGGTCAACACAGGACTCTCTGGACTTTCAGGAAGTAATACTGTCGATTCCCTTTGGCTGTTAGCATTGTCACTGACATGTATGTATCTGTGATTTCTGGTGCAATGCTACAGCACTGCTTTATTTACTCATTTAAAATTAAACATGTATTTTAAGCAGCAACTGGAGCCTACAGTTTTGACCAATTTACAAGACCTGAAAACAGTCAAAGTCCTGTTGTTGTTTTTTTAGTTACTTAACGTCTGACTTGGTCATTGAGTTATGTAGTTGGTCGGCGTGCATGTCAATCAAAACACCTCTCTTGTCAAGCAGGCGGGTGTTGATGCAGCTGGCCAGCAGCGTGTCCCAGACTTTATGTTATGTAAAGGCCAGATCTGCCAGACACCTTCCACCCAACAAAAGCCTTAGAGCACGCGCTTCAAAGCGACGGTCAGCCACTGGGCTGCACGGCGTTCCAATGTGAGCTATATTTGGCGTAGGACATCAGCTGATAATAAACTGCTGAGGGGGCGAGAGAAGAGAGCGAGGAGAGGGGTGTGTTGAGGAGAGATGAAACGAAAGCAGCGGAGAGGAGAGATAAGTGCAGAACAGATAAGGGCAGGACAGAATACAATATGCTATGGAAATAGCAGAAAACAGAGCACACACGTAAAGAGGACCCGGGCAGGACCAAACATAGCAAAGCGGAGTGGAATCTGGGTTCAGGTTCATGGTGGCGGGGAGAGGGGAATTGTTTTAATCTCTGACTTTGTTGTTGGAAAGATCTGGAAAGTGGAATCCTTGACCGTTAACGTTACACTCATCGTAATGTAGGTCTGCGCTGTAGCGTTCACTTTTGCTGACTGAGGAAATCGACTTGCTGAGAAGAAACCAAGCGTTTGCACTTCAAGTGGCTGCTGACCCCGATACACAAGCCCCCACCCCCCCCACCCCCCCCCACCCCCCCCCCCACCCACACACGCACAAACACAAGCAAGAAAACAAACACGCCCTCGAGCAGACATAACTGGAACGTGCACAGATGGAAACGCACATACAAAGACATGATAGGCCCCCTGTGCAAGAGGATGAACAGTGTGTGTGTGTGTGTGTGTGTATATAATGTATACCGTATATATATATATATATACTGTACACACACACACACACACACGCGCACACACACACACACACTGGGGTTTTACGGGGAGAGAGTGAACTGAACTCCCTGCTTTCTGCTCAATGTCTGATTCTTGGCCGTCTTGGGGGGGGGGGGGGGGGGGGGGGG
>JAODTR010041281.1:0-19752 GCA_025399935.1 Amblyopsis rosae | reverse complement strand
ACCAATAAAATAAATTACACCATTTTAACCAGCGCACTATTTCGCATAAAATGATATGCGACTCGAACATATTAAAGTGAAAGAAAAAATCGTTTTTAGCTAAAATGTTTAATTCACATTTTTATAGATATCTTTTTATCTTTTACAATACCGCTAAAATAAATCACTGCATTTTAACCTACACATTATTACGCATTAAATGATATGTGAGTCGGACTTATTAAAGTGAAAAAAAAAATCGAATAATTTAACATTTTTATATCAAATTATAGTAATTAATATCTTTTTTGATACTAATTAATAGCTGTCAGATTACTTTTAAGATGAAAACCGCAGTGTTATAATCTCTGGTGCTATAACCATAGAATTATACTGTACAATATATAAGAACTGCTAGAGGCATAGGCTAGAACAAATACACTGTGGTTGTAGACACAGCAGGGGACGCTGTTTTTTGGTGGCGCAGTGGAGCATAGACGTGTACAGGCTAATGGAGTGAGGGAGAGTATTGGGACATAACGTGGAAGCGTGCCATGACGTACGGTCAAACATACAGTCTATATATAAAATCAGCTGGTTTACTATGGATATATCAAAAATAGGTGGAATGCAGTTCAATTTAAAAATTTCATCATAATCAAAGTCCATGATGAAAATTGGAAACAGAAGGCCACGGCGCGCCCACTGCGCAACCTCTTGCGCAACACTGGTTGGCTTTTAGAAAAGTCGTTAAAGTCTCCATAGAGTTGAAACCCCTTATAAGAATGAAAAATAAACTATTATAGCATTATAATATAAACAGTAAGTCATAGGACGAAGCTGTGAATAATATGCTTCTTCTGAGATTCGCAATGATTTATGGGACGAGTAGTTCCTTCACTCAATTATGTAGCAAACGTACACAGTCTTGCATTATTTCAGTTTAGATTAATGTGTTTTGCTCCGAATCAAATGGTTTATGGCCACGGTTAATATAAGCTTGGACCCAGTCTTAAAAGTATTTATACAAGGATTTCACAAAAATGCTATTGAGAAATTAATAGGAATTCAACTTCCGGATTCGTGTGGGTTGTGGCCATTTAACAGGTACAAAAATTGCATTGAACACCAACGTAATGACACTGCTGTAGGATACGTTGGGGTGTAACGTATTCGTGTTTTTTTTTAAATAGTTTCCAGGGAACTTGTTAATACGCCAGTAGACCAGTAGCCTGCGTGTATGTTAGGCATATTCGTAGCAATAAGAATCACTGATTTATTGTAAGGATTCATGTGGTTTGTGGCCATTTGACAGATACAAGCAATGCGCTTGCCAGTACTAGTGTATAACAAACAATCTACTATTGAGCCCAAATGTGGAGATTCGATAGCGTCTTTGATGTTGTCAGCTCAGCCACTAGATATTAGATGACCAGTCCTTTTCCCTGGTGCCAGTTAGGATGTGAGGAAGTCAGAAGAGCATCAGCGTATACTGTCGAGCTGAACACATCCATAACTGTGATATCCCATATCCACAAGAGTGCTATTTGATCCTGGCTAATGGTGGCAAAATTTGTTCTCCCAGGGTTTCAATTTGGCACTTAGACAAGTGAAGATGGGAGCAAAATAGCGTGTCACATGGATTTGTACTAATTACTGTGACAATGCTTGTTGGTGGAATTCATAAGAAATTTGTTTTGTGACAAGGCATTTCAAAAGTGCTCAAGTGCCATCAAGGGCAAAAACAAAGTTAAATGGACAAATGAGGACAAATGAGGAAAAGACTTTCACTTTAATTGCTTTCATTCATTTCAAGAAGGCAATGTGTGTTGTACAAACAAAGAAACATGTAGTTATTATTCACTTTAAAAGGACAAAGTTACTTTGGATTACCAAACATAAAAATGCAAAAAAGTGAAAGACATAGTATAGTATATCCACTGTGTATATAATAATAATAATAATATTTGTATAGCATCATGAATCTTATTTGTAATACAAGCAATACAGTGACACAAAGATGTAATATGAAAAACGTAAACTAAATGATATAATGGGTTAAAAAGAAGCCAATTCTGTAGCTACAGTACAGTGGCAGTAACAGCAGTAAAGCCATGCCCGTCTGAGGAGCGCAAACAAAAGTGCTACACTCATATTTTCAGCACATAAAGAACAGAACGTGTCTGTTGGTGCGCTGATGCATTCGGTTACAGAAATGAGGTCAGCACATTTTGCTATGCAAGTATGCCACAAACCCTCCTTGCATACCTTGATGCGTTCGTGTCCGTGTAGCTTGCATAGACTATGAACCAGCCCTAAGTCTTAGCCTTCTTTCTGGGTGTAGACCAGGCAAAACATAAGCTACAGCTTCCTACCCCATTTCACTCATTCAGTCTGGTGTTGTCTGTTGGTGTGGTATGGTGACAGGTGATTGAGAAGTTGCTGGTTTGAAACCTGCTATCTCCTGAATAAGTGTTGAATTGTCCCTGAGCATGACACGTAAACCTACTGTCTGTAACTGTTCCCAGTTGCATCCCAGTAGTTAAATATTACATATGTTTGCCCCACGTATTTTTACCATGTTAATTCCTACAGGCTATATAACGTGGACAAATATCTGACTTCATTACCAAAGTTACCAAACTCAGATTATTTATCGACATGAATCCCATTATATGAAAATTATTAAATTGATATAGGCATCATTTATAGGCATAACAAACTGAGTTTGTATCATGAACGGCTGAATGATGCATCTCAAGGAATTGTGGGTACAGCATTATCTTCTTTCCTTTTGTAGATGATCCAGTGTACCTTTTGAAGAGATTAAAAAGGAAGCATTGAAGCACATTTCCTGAACAGCTCTTTTCATGGCTGCGCCTTTAGCATAATACATTGATTACATTGCCAGATGTAGGCTAGAGAAAGTGTGATAGATGTACATCATGCATATTATTGACAGCCAGGGAGGGCAGGAGCGTATAGCATCCTCCCATACTGTATGTGTCCACGCTCGTTCACGCGTGTGTTTGAGAGAGAGGAACAGAAGGTGATCCTGATTATCCTGATAACAGCAATTAGGCAAGCCTTTTACAGAAAGCTTATTGCACAGTGTTGCAGTAGATACAGTATATATTAAACTTAGTCTGAATGCTGCTTTGCCACTTATTTACAATTTATAAAAAAATAAAAACTGCTCACGATGCCTGCTAAACATTATGATGTCTGTCAGCTACAGTATCGTCGATGGACGATGGCATCGTCTATCAGCCCAACCCTAATAGAAATGATGAACGCTTTCAATCAAGCTGGTGTGGTACTCATACACATGCACATCATACACATAATTTACACTTATTCTGTTAGCACATATGAGAGTACTTTAGCTTGGCTAATTGTCCAGAGGTAGATAGATAGAAATGAAGCCTAGTGATAGTTCAGGCAGGCCACAAAGTCACGCCCGGTCATGCATAATCTCAATCATCACCTGATCGCAATCATCTTATTGCCATCTGATCTCAGTGACCAGACTGCTCAGCTGGTCGTGACAAAGCTTACTATTGGCCAAACTAATCAGGGCAAATCCTTAGCCTACACCCATTCCTGGCATTTCCTCCACAAGCATTTTTGCAACCCTCCACCTCCCCACCTCCTCCTTTTCTGCTGTGTCTGACTTACTCAACGTCAAGGTGTTGTAATTGAGGCTTGCTTTGTTCTGTACTCTATGGGGGTCTTTTTGCTGCTCTCCTTGTTTTGGCCTTTCATGAATGCGCATTGAAAGGCTTTCTTTGTATGTGCATGAAGGGCAGGGACCTCACAGAACAGAGCCATACCTCCAAATAGCTTAACATCAAATAAAATACTTATTTTGACTATTCTTGTCTGAGATTCAGTGGCATTTTTCTCAACCCACAAACCAGGCATGCAAGTTACAATTTTAAAGGGCAAAACATTTTAAGTTCAGAAATCTGCATTAGACTTACGAAAAGAAATATCAATCTTCAATATTAAGAACATTTGTAAGGCTTCTAAAAAGGCATGGCTCATATATTGTACATTTGTGCAAAACTGGAAATAGTGGTGGAGACACTGAATAGAGATTAGCAAGAGCCATTTAATGCTCAGAGGCTGACCCCATGAGACCCATTCAGTGCAAGATAAAAAACAGTAAGCCCTTAACCCACCTGCCCTATGCAACTAGGTGACAGCCTGGGCTATTTCTGTCTGCTGAACCATAAAGGACCCCTATTGCTTTGGGCTACAAGCGCACCAGCTATACTGGAGGTGCTGTATCAAAGTCCTTATAGGCAAGTCTGGCCACTTGGTAGCCATATTGGTACAGTAGCACCTCAGGGCAGCTATTAGACCATATCTAAATGAAATGGGAGAGAGATCTAACTGCTCTTTAAATGGCCACCGGGACATATAAACTGCATGCTACAATGGCGAGTCAAATATGATACAAAATACAAAATACAAAATAAAACTACTTAAAACGCTTGGTGAGTTTGCCACAAAATAAGGTTTAAAAATGTTTCCCCACAGGTTATTATTTCTACTGTGCATGCGCAACTATAGGCTTGCAGCAATTTTCAACTGGTTAAATAGGTTACGGTTGGGCAGTTATAAAGCAGACACTTGATCAACACATTTACTAATTGTACTGATCAATTCTACTCAGTAAAACATTTATATCACACTTTTTTGCAAAACTGTAAACACAGTTCACTATTTTACACTCTGTTTCAAAGTTAATAACACTTCGAGCTGTAAACATTGGCCTCTAGTACACTCTTTTACCAATTGCCTGTCCACATTGACACAGTGAAAGCACTGTTACAGTAGATCATTAGTTCACTTACAAACCAGAGCTTGAACACTATAAATAGACCACAGGTAAACATTGGGCTTGGACACTGGAAGCCAAGTATAGCAGTGAGAGAGGATGAAGGCAGGGGAAGGGGAGCCCGGAAGTCTTTTGTTGTTTTAGTATTACGGTTTTTCTCTGTCGCTTTGGTCCATTTTTGTCTCATTCTTACAATACCAATTGCAAACCAGTTAGGCCATTTATTTAAACAATTTGTACAGCATCACACAATGTATTACCTGCCATAGCCCGTAATTTGCTAAAACATCCTGTGAACAGAATTAACATTTACGCTTTTACGCACTATACTGTAATTTGTTGACCATGTCAAAAAACAAATACTGTAAAAATACAGTAAGACATAGCACAAGGGGAGAGGTTGAAAATTAGCTTTGAGAATTTCAATTCTGAGAAATTTACCATAGCGACTGACAAAAACTGTAGAACTTGACAAAATACTGTAAATACTGTAAATAACTTTGCTTTATGTTGTACAGTTTTGCTAGAATAATTCGCTTTTGCAAGAGATCTATAGTGTTTTGGTGGTTTTGAGTAGTTCTGTGGTTAGTGTGTAAAGTTTAGCAAAAGATCTGAGTTATTAGTTCTGATTTTGTTGCTGCCGCTCTCTCGCGTCATGAATGTCAAAGTCAGTCAGTTCATTCATTACGTAAACTATTGGAGCAGCCTTCAACAACTGTTTGTATCACATCATCTAGCTCTACCACCTTTTGAAAACATGCTTGACTTCAACGTCAACTCACTAACCCACCCTGATTGGACCGCCAGCAGGCTGGCTATGAAAACACTAATACCAACAGGGTTTCCAGATTATAATCTCAGAGAATATAATTGATCTGAGAGCAATAGTCTAGGTTTATTGGCCAAGGCACATATATTCGAACAGCAGTAGTACCCCTCCCCCTACCCACACTGTAGCTGTCATCAGATCCATAGCAACTGGGATGGGTTAAGGTAAACCAGTAAAGTGTAGCTCAGTAGCTTGGCAGTCATGTTTTCCACAATATGTCATCACAAACCACACGCATGGAAACTGAATAATAGTGTTTATTATTCTATATAGATTTTTTGAGGCCATGTTCCTTTTGTCCTTAATACAGTGTTGATATCAGTGTTGATATAACAAAGATTATTTCACCCTTTTCAGATGATTTCAGTAAGGACTCAAATCAAATGTATGGATAATTCTGCTTAGTAATGAACACCCTTAAAAAAAATGATATATTTAACTTGGAATCAAACCATGTTTTTTTTTGTAGTTTGTTGTCTTTGCTCTGCCAAAGCAATAGCCCCTGTGTTGTAGAGAAGCCAACATCAGTACATCCCCTGTAACGCGCAGCAGCTCTGAAGTTCCTTTATGCAAGTGTGTGTGTGTGCGTGTGCATGAGTGAGAGAGAGAGAAACTGATTCATGGAGTACCCTTTGTGCAATTGTGTTGCTCAATTAAAGCAGGATACCCATTTACCTCTGCACTGCACACTCATGTGACATCTAGGATCACATGGAGATGATGTGATTTAGTGGCAAGTGCTTTCAAAAGTGATGCAGTAAAAGGTGACAGGGACTCATATACATATCATATCTTTGGAACAGTTTGCAGTAGAGCTGGCCTTCTACTCACACAAGCTGTGCATTGGCAGATCTCCTGTGAACAATAACCTGCAACGTGATGCCCAGTTTAGACACTACACACTAACACTAAATTAGGCAGAGTACAGTATGTGGATATATAATGCATCGATCTGTAAATGTTACATGTTAAATTAATATAGCTTTGATACAAATGGCAGGGTGGTAAAAAATTAGGCATCATATTCACGGTTCATTTAACCATTAAAAGTAAAGAAACTGTTTTGGGAAAAGCCAGACATTTTTATGGTGTTCCTTCCACTAGGGAAAACTGCTAACAATCTGCTGAAACTCGCAATTCCTACAAAACCTATTCATGGTGACACAACAAAGGAATCATTATTGTAGTCAGTGAAATGAACAAATGTGGAATGTTTTATACAGTCTAAATATTGTCTTAAGATGTTTTTAGTAACAATGGACTGACAAAAAAAATTCCTTTGTTACCATCTTAAGAGCACTTTCAGTATGCCGACCTGGTTTTTTATGAAACAGTTTTTCAGGGGATAAAGTGTTCTGTGCTCTTGGCTGTCACGAGCGAGGAAAGGAACTGCAGCACTTGGCACATTCACATTATTGCTTCTTTGCTTTGTATTTAGCACTGAGGGCAAAACCGCAATAATTAACACTGACACAAAGCCATCTAAATAAGGAAATGGCATGCAGGGATGTCAGGCTGGAGCATGTCTTTAGCCTCAAAGAGTCTATCTTCTCCACTGTGCTGGTGAGCCAGTCAAATCAAACGCTAGTGGCAGTGCAGTGCCATGTCCTCTGACTGTATGCATCGGAAGTAATTGAAAAAGAGGCAAACGTCTCAGCCAATTAAGGGCAAGGCTGCTGTGAATCTGCTGCCAGGCAGTGGCTATACAACAAAACACGACAAAAATGGGGAACGCCAGCTATTGTTGGTGCCAGCTGAGTGGGGATCTACACAGCACCTGCCCAGGCAAAATGGAGCATTACTCAGAAGCTCCTCCACAGCTGATCGCTGTCAAGACGTTATTCCCCACATCACTGGTCACTGGTGCAATCTCTGCCTGTTAGCTGTTCAAGCCAAATGGCCCACGAACCACAGAGTCAAAGGGCTGTCCGTGAAAGCTCAGCCAAAGGCAACAGGCACGTTGGGGATATACTGTACTAACGTTGGGCTATACATGTTGACAGGGTTGACATTACAGGGAAATGCTCTCTGATATCACACCAGACATCGATTTGATAAGAGATTACGATAAGAGCACACATTTGGAGAGGCTTGACATTTGGGTGGCACAGGCTACTGTACCCACGACACATTGCAAGATCCTTTCAAGAGCTACATAGTAATAGTTTTTTAATTGTAAAAAGCATATTAATTGTGACAGAAAATATTATTTCTTTAGCACCAAGTTTTTCATTTAATATCAGCCTAGCCTGAAAAGTCTGTTTGTGGGCAACATAAGGAGAAATTGTTGTATTATCCTTTTCATCACTTCCACCACAGTATTGAGTAGCTCCTCCAACACGTGGGCAAATGCCTTACTCTAAAGAACCGTTTTGAAAGAATGTCACCTGTTAGTAAAGGAAGGCACGTGCTCTTCTTGCTGTGTGAGTAATACTATAATGGGGTGCTTTGACTCTTGTTTTCATCACATCAAAAAACGAGTTACAATGAATATATTCATAGCGATTGAAGTACAGTAATTGCTCAGTTTACAAATGATTATTGTCTAGGAGTGACATGTAAATCACAGCTCCCTTGGATGTGTGAATGATGGAGTTCATTAAAGCCCACTAAACATGCTACTGGTAATAATGACTGAACTATTAGTATATCTCTTATACAGTAAGTATCTTTATTTAACCTTTATTTATTAAGCAGGTCCAGTAGTCTCGCTGAGAGTAAAATCTATTTTTCAAGAGACCTGGCCAAGTTGCAAAGAAGACGCTGGCCAATATTTTAACAAAAGGAATAAATGCCATGTTGAATTTGAGTATGCTCTATTCTGTTCTGGACAGACCACATATGTTTTGTGTTGTGGCCTCATATGCAGCTGTCTAGTCGACTGACAGCCCATGTCTTCAAAGGGTTTAATCAGGTTTTTGCTCAAGGGGATTTTAGATAGCCAGATCCCGACAGAAACAGCCCTCGGCATAACTCTTATCTTTAGCTGGTTTGTTTACACGCAAAGTATAAATGTAAACTTGTTAGAGTGATTGACAGCCCTAATTCATCCTCTTCACATTTAGAAACACAAACAATACTGAATATTATTTCTCACAAAAACTGCTGGAGAATCTCATTAATCAGAATTGACGTCAGAACGGATACAGGTCATTCCTTATCATTTGTGTCAAAGTAAACACATTTTCAGCAGCAAATATCTGTACAAATTGTCCTCTATTGTCATGTTATATTGTTATTTTTAATACTTTTATCAATTTTGCCACATTCACTGATACATTAGAATACTGCTGTATTTCATGTGTACCATCATTGTCATTAAATATCAGCGCCTCCGATCGTGTCAAAGAGGACCTCTTGATAAGTGTCGTAACCCTGGATGTCTGGATACCATGTGTTGGTGTGCCTTGGTCAGGGTTCTAAAAAACAGTCCAAGGCAATACTGTAGGTTGGGTAAACATGCTGAATTAATCCTGTTAACAACCTAGGCATGCCATAACATGCCAAGCTAACATTCATTATATGGTCTTCCAGGAAGATTAGAGGAGAAATAACCACTAGAAAATGTTTATGAGTGGATAATCTGATAATTGAATAATTACAGGCCCACTGATCATATGTCATCACTGCTGTGAAGCTGGAGGCTACCATTACTTAGCCTTGCCATCAAATAGGAGAGAATCATCACTATACGGTGTAGCAGCAGCAGCAACACAAGCCTACATACACACTCAAACATGTTATTCCCATCTGGTTGGTGAGGTAGACAAGATAAAATAATCTAATCGGCATAAAAGGTTATATTCCTGTTATCATGCTTGCTAAGTACTTTATTGCAGTATATTTTTCATAAGGGTGGTGGTTAAATAAAAGTAAGATAGATAAACACAAATATATTAAAGGTGGAGGCAGTGATGCTGGAGAAATATTGTTGATATTTGAACGGAATCAAAACATCACTGTCGCCAGTGGCTCAGTTGGTAGAGCTGAGACCACCATCGAATGAATTCTTTTAAGCATATACATGTCATCATGATATAACATGACAGCAAATCAAATTAATTTGCTTAATATTATATTATTCAATAGTTTCAATACCGACAACATTAAGTTAATGAAATAAATTTTTGGATTAATTTATTCAAAGCGTTGTTTCAATAGTTGCCCAAATTCCAGTCAGTTCTATTAAGTGCATCACAATGCTTGTTCCAAGTTACAGGACAGCAGCAAAGCAACCATGCTTATAGGAATACTAAGTAGGCTCTCAATCAATTCTGCCTTTTGAAAGGAAAGTTAAGAGTCAATCAGGGTAAATCTATGACACCATAGGAACTAGATGTTAACTTGCACAGGTAAACTGTCAATGTTTCATACAGATGTCATTTGGCATATGCTGTATAGATTTTTGGCAAGTTATCTATTCCATATACTGTATATATAATAATAATAATAAACATGGTTTCCAAAGAAAGTTCATGGGGCCCATTAATGTGTTTGAACCTGGGCCTGTTGTGAAACTACGCTGCTGCATAGAGTGACCTCTCAAAACCTCCACCCCACAGATTAAAAACACACTGCAGTTGGGATAGCGTTGTGAGATTATATTTTCAGTGAACACACAGAAAGGACAACTAGTGGACTGGGATAAGATATTCACAGAATTTGGTGAAAAAAATGATCTTATTAGCTTGGCTGACTATACTGTACCTTATTAAAGGGAAGCGGGCCCTTTGGTAATGGTACAGTATGATATGGCAAATGAGACAACTAAGTGCAGAGAAGCATCTTTGCATAACCCCTGGCCTTTATCATTTTAGCATGCTGCTCCTTCACCCTCACAGTATCCAGACAGCTGAACAGGCAGAACTTGGACTTGGCAGTCCACCACACCCCAACCATTGATCTTTAATCTCACAGACGAATGATTCCAGCCGAGTTGACTGATATGGAGCCACACCATACTCAGCAGTAGGCCTACACACACACACACACACGCACGCGCACACGGACACACCACACACACACGCATGCACTTGCATAACGGAACTTCACAGCTACTGTACGTTACAGGGGATGTACTGATGTTGGCTTCTCTACAACACAGCTCTATTACTTTGGCAGAACAAAGACAACAAACAACAAAAAACAAAAAAAAACATGGTTTGATTCCAAGTTAAATATATTATTATTTAAGGGTGTTTATTACTAAGCAGAATTATCCATACATTTGATTTGAGTCCTTACTGAAATAATCTGAAGTAAACACAAACATACTGTATGGTGTACCACACAGCATAGTACAGAAGGATATACAAACACATACAGTATATGAAAACGGAAGGTAATTTACAGAATGGCTCAGCGGGAATATCATAGTGTCAATGGGTGCATTCAAATATGAGTGTGTGTGTGTACATGCAGGCTGAGTTAATTGAATTGTAAGCTACAGCATGAATACTGAGGTCCCCAAGCGAGTGGTGAGGCTTCAAACCAATACAGTAACACAATATTAATGAGAAGGTAAAATATCAGTGAGCTCAAGTTGGTCGATCCTTCTTGTCCCACTGAATCAGACTTCATTGTTTCCATCTCTATTTTTGAATGAGGAGTTGGCAATAATTGAGGATTTTCTTTTAATTTTACCTTTGGAGTGTGTTACAGAGAATTTGAAACCATTTTAAAATCACAGCACAATCTCACACACACACACACACAACCACAGCCATATTTCTGTGCATTTCCTCATATATAATTTTTACCATAACATATGGTAAAACTATTCTGAGTGCATTGGATCTATAAATAATAATAAAAGCAGACAAAAATGTCTGGTTCTTACTTCAGGTTGTGTACTTGTAACTACCGTATATGCATGTACTTTACAATCTATTGTGCAGATATTGCACATCTGGGAACCCTATAGGATTTACCACAGCCTTATACAAAATGATCAGCGTAGAGTATCTTTAATGAGTGCTTTTGATGTGAATGCAAAGGGCAGCATTACTTGATCATGCAGAACTCAAAGAATCTGTGCCGTTAAATATTTTATGAGCAGAGCTAAATGGTATCAGTGTTATCACCGATACCATCTTATTCAATTATGTTTACACAGCACAGATCAAGTATACATCATGTTAAATATGGAAATGGTGGTGAGTGTGTTTGTACATAATGGCACTGAATCTGTATAATTCATGATGCAATACTTTATGTATCTGGTCATCCTTAAAGCTCTTTCTCATATACCTATAAAACGAATTAAGAGAAACTGTTCATAAGTGTTGATGAAACATACAAGGGGGAAATACGGGAAATCATTTGCACAGACAACATTATTTTGTGTAGTGACATCATCACTACGAGACGATGACTATCAAGAGACTGGTAAAGAAATATTACATATCCCATCATCTGTTTACTTAACTTAAAGGCACTTTAAGGTTAAATTCATCAAATATCTCCTCAGTCTGCTAGTTTACCATGCACTGTGCGTGCATAAAAAAGAACATGGTACTGTACCTCTACACAGCCCTGGCTCAGTAAACAGGATCACATACAGTGGGGCAGATCGCTCACGACAACAATAACCTTGTGTGTGGCGACGCTTCTGAGGAAGCACCCCATGGCACTGAAGGGATGTGTGCTTTTGTTTTTATTTGAATTTGAACAGTTCTTAAATGAATTACTATAACTTTAATATATTGGCCCAGCAAGACTCAGATGCTCCAGTTGCCTTCATAAAGGGAACTAATCATTCATCATTTGACCAAATCTGCCACAGCCCAAGCCATATTTGGCCACGACCGGAGCAGTTACACACATACTGTTGATATATTAGAATGATGTACAGTGCTGGACACATGGCACAATAAAATACATCGTCGTGTTTCATAAGACCTAGGCCATCTATCTTTGAACAGTCACTAACCAATCGCTGCAAGAACACATATACAGTAGAATGGAGAGTGTACAGTAGTGTTTTCCACCTGTACAGTAAAAACATGGTGTCGTATTCTGTGATGCTATGGGTCCTGCCATGGTGATGTTCCCAACAGCCTGGTAAATGTAGGCTCTCCAACATCAGCGTGGTTGAGTAGATTGGCGTGCATGCCCACTGGCCAGAGAATGCTTCTCCACCCCAAGCAAGTACATTTACAATTTTGCTATGGCTGCAGTCCATACAGCACGCTTAAGGTGTTTGTCCCAGAACAAATGGGACAGATTTTACCGGCATATGGATGCTCGTAGGGAGGCCCAAATGTGTGCCCTCTGTACCTGCAGTAAACAATTAATCCTAATTTATTTGCGCCTCAGTGGCTCCAGTTTGCACCGGCGTGTCAGACATGCAGGTAGAGTGAAAAACTCAAATGATGCTGCAGCACTTGACGGAGAGTGACCACTGTTCTTCTTTGTGACTGAGCATGCCACATTACTCTGGCAAGGAGAACAGTGTGCTCATTTTGTCATATTAAAAATCAGAAAATATTGAATAACTGTGATCTCGTACCATGCCTGGACATATGCAATGGCCTCCCCATTTAGTTCTGACAGCCTCCGGTTTCTGGTGAACATAGTGCTCTGTGGCTGACATTCATTATGTCTTTTACCTTCTCAGCTCACATATCAGTCTCCTAGTCAAGCGCCATTGCTTGTTGTGAACAGCAGACCTGCTGGGCAAATAAAGGCCCGGGAACGGACTGGGGTCTCATTTCTAAAAGTGTTCATAGTATTCACACTAGAATGTTGCATACGAACGAAACACAGAAAGTGCGTGAGCGCACACAAAAATATTCAGATTTATAAAACAGTGCGCACGCAAATCCCACGCCAGTTTTCCTTGATAAATCACAACCCACCCAATTAACACCCATAATTTCCTACATTTTTTAGCTGAAACTCCTTGAATAAATATTAATTGATGGCTAATATGTTGGCAAAACCCAACAGAAACCCGACAAAAGTAATTTCACCCAATCACGAGATTTGTGGTTAGTGGGGAATTCATTATAGACAAACTTTTTGTCAAGATTGAGAAACTTATCTAATATGACTTCTCTTTCATCCAACACCAACAAAAGGCATGAAGACGTATATGTAGCAAAGATATAGTTGAAAGTAACGTGTGGGAAAAGCTCACCCGTGCATATAACACTGATGTATTATTTTTCATAGATTCAGCATAAAAGCAATTTGTTCAATTTGGAACGTTCTGTAAGGGTGTCCAATCAATATTGTAATTGTTGTATATATCAATTCAGAAGTTATTGTTCCATAACACGCCAAAACTAATAAGGCCAACATTAAAGCTAAAACACAAATATACACCTGCAAAACTTATATTCAGCACAACACACACGCACACACAAGGCAATGAATAAGCCAGGACATGGTAACATACAGACGCATGTTGCACTTCATAATGCACCTTTATTTAGCAGTTATCTCGAGCAGGCACCAAAAATGACTTTGTGTCACATCATTTAAAAGGCCTAATTACAATCAGATATAGATGTCAAAGCCAGTCAGTGATACAGAGCTTGGTTTGTTTGGGATTAAGTGGTGTTAGTGTGACTCATTGTTCGCCAGTGCGTTTGCTCTTTAAAGACTCTCTAAGGTGGGAGATAAATGCTGCTGCTGTTCCCCGGACTCGCTACATCACTAGTCCCCTAAAGATCCTAACCACGACGGACAGCTTCACCGCCACTCCCTGAAATATGACCCATAAAGCCCAATGCCACCGTAAACCTGAAGCCGTCAGCTGATTTGTGTATCCAATTACCTCCTCCTCTATAATCGTTGTGTTTGGTGCCATGATGTTAAGTCAACTGTTGTCAGCATCTGTCCTGGAAGCTTTACCCTCCACCGAAAACAACATTCAGCATCCGGGACATATTACCTACAGTAGACGCTCTGGCTATACAGCACAGCAGAATCAGACACATCATGGTGTTTATCAGGTATCTGTGGATCAGAAGAGAATAGTCTCTGCGAGTATCAAAGGTTTCCAGACAAAATTAAAATGATTTATTCGTGCAGTTCTTTTCAGTGGCGTTTAATGTCAAATTATGAAGACTTTGCTGCATCCAGTGGTTGTATATGTTTTGTCAGCGCAACCGTGCACGCCTGCATTCACAGACACACAGGAGGTGTTGGACGTGTGTCCACGTTTGTGATGCTCACAGTTTGACGTGCGTAGTCCTGGCGTGGCAGTTAGGAGCGCCAAGGGGGAGGGTGGTCGGGCTTTAGCTGACAGCACGGTGGGAGCTAGCACTGAAGTTACGAAACATTCTGCATCAGCTGACGTCTGGGAGAGAAACAGGCTGCTGACAGGAAGATAATCTCCACCAGGACTCTAGCTCTGGGAGAGAAGGTGTCTAGGGTGTGGTGGGGGGTAGGGGTTGTCCATAGAAGCTGTGGGGCTCCTTAGGGACCAAAGGCTCAAATGTACGCTGAGGGAGATTGCTTCGCTGGTGCAGCGGGAATTGAAAGGTTCACTTTTACATTCCACTCACTTAGTTAGCACACCGCGTCACACACAGACGACACTGCTGGCGAGCGCGTCCATCACAGCTCCGGTGAAACGGCATGCAGGAAGGCAGCCGCAGCTAATGCATTCCCACGGGCGTCAAGCACAGACCCCACTGTGTTCAGATGCACACCCACTGTGGATATTATAGCAATGTCATTTATTTATTTAACCTCAATCCTCATTTACTGCACATTGTCCACATTCATTTCCCACCTTATTTGAATCTAATTTATTTTATTTGCTACAGTAGTATGTTTACGGTATATGTTTACAGTATATGTTCAATCTAATTTCTTTCGTGATAAAACAGAAAGATCCCTTGTGTAAATGGACTTAAATCCTGCTGTGAAAGGATGGAGGAGGCCACAAAAGAGTGAGAAAGGATAACTTGCTTTTCCCTTAATGTTTAATTTCCATACTCAATTGCATAACCACATGGCTTTTGAGTAGGCAGCTCCTGGTCTAGTTAGTCACAAGTTAACTGGACAATGTTGTTCCTCTGGTACCTCGATGCAGGTATACAGATGCAGACCTTGCTCCCACCCCATAGTGTCACCCACGTGATAGTTATTTCCCATCAAAATAGCAGATATACAGTGGCAGTTATCACATGTTACTGTATACCTGAAATGAATGGAAGGGCAGGCATAGTGTGAACTATATGCAGCTGGTGGGGGGGGGGAATGGTTCAGATGGGGCTGGCCTAGGCAAAGGCCCTCTCAGCTCACGGACGAGCCCAGATCAATGAGGGGCAGACAGCTAGCCCCACTGGGAAGATGTTTGGATGCAGAGCCACGACTGTTGCTGGGATGTGAATGTAGATGAGAACTCGTAGGGCGAGCAAGCTGCAAGGACTCACAAACGCAACGAGAGATGAATAAATGAGCCTTGACAGGAACCATAGGGGTCATTGTCTTCCGCTGCATTTAGCCGCCATCCATCCACAAGTTTGTGTCTGTGGACATTTTTAAACAGGTTATTGCGGCAGCACAGGGGTGAAACTCTTAGACACGCTTGCAGATAAACAAAAAGATGCACGGCTGGTGAGAGTGCGACATGACACACCACCTTTTGTTGTCATTTATTCTAAGCATTCAAAGACCTGTACTTGTGATTATCTTTTCATATCGTACAATTTGGATTTTAATATTTGAAAACTTAAAACAATATCTGCATACCGTCAATGAAACAGGAGACACAAATATCACTGTTCTTGTCTAAAGAGACAATCCCCACATGAGCACCATTTGGTTAATAATACAATGTCTTCAGATTTTCTTATAACCCCTGAATGAAAAGGGGGCGTAATGTTCCCTTGCAGAAACAACACATTAATCCACACCTGACTGAGTCTGTCAATCATGCATCCATCCACACCACGTTATGGCAAGTAGATGGCTGATGGCTGTTCTGTACCGTCATCTAATCGTCTCTACACTAACTACCTTTGTTATTTTACAGTAATCTGGAGATTCATCTATAGACTATTTTAAGTATTTAAGGTAAAATATTTGAGACTATTCAACTTAATGTAACTTTTACTCAACTGACAGAACTGTAGAACATTCTAATGATCGTGTTTATTCACCATGTACTTTAAAATAATAGACTTGTTACAAACCTCAGAGAACGGGTTGTGTAGTACAGTATATAAAGAATTGCTATATGTTTTATCAAATATATCATGGCTTTTCCCAAACTAACTTGCCAATAAATCCGATTCTGATTCTAAATTGCCACACAACACCATGTTCAAATTTGAATTGTGCTGTTATAAAAATATGCAGGTGAGTTTGTTCCTGTGGTGCAGTTGTTTTCCTTTTTTGTTTCACTCTAAGTGCCAACTGTGCTGAACACATTCCTGCACAATTTATGCAATGCTGCATAATTAGCAAACCCATATAATTTCAGGCTTGCCATAATTTCAGAAAATGGTAAGATTTCTTTAAATAATTGCATCATTTTATGTTATGCAAACATATAGTAACTATTTGCAATTAAATAATTGTTTATTAGATTCCACTTCATTATCATTGCGCAAGATTAGGTAGGCCTATATGAACACTGAAATGCAATTTACTTAAAGTACAAACGGAAGTGTATGATGGTGAAAATCTTATTTGCACAGATTGAGTTTGCAAAAATATGCTGGTGTGCTAGATGGCAGTTAAGTGCAAAGATGGAAAAAATAGATGTTAAAAAAAACATGTGTGCAGCGGTATATGTAAACAATGGAAATAAAAATAAATACATATGAATTAAAATGAGTATGATAATTATATTCCTGCAAGAATCTGATGAAGAACACATGGTGTGACATGGAAAGGATGAGTTAGCTGTCATATTGTAGCCTACTGTAGCTATCAAATGACCTGTCTTACTGGCCATACTGTATTGTTGATCTTAAACAGTCCACTGTTTAAAAATGACAGAGCAATGATTTCATAATAGAGCAATGATTTAATAATAAAATCTACAATGAAAGTTGTTTTACTTTACTCTTGAAATATTATGTATCACTTTCCACTGTAAATGCTGACCCTCTTCATTCCTCAGGAAAAAAAAACGTTGAAAAATGAAGAAAAAGACAACTGAACATATTCTGTTCAGTAAAATATGCTGAACACAGAAAAATCCGTCTGGTTAGCCAACATGAGCACGTTTAGGCTTTAGCCAAGCTTGGTGGGGTAAAACCACAGATACAGGGCTTCCTTTGAGTTTAAACAGTAGCTCTTTCAGTGCAGCACCAACAGATTTTTCTGAATTCTTTCCTATGTTTATGAAAGCACAGCACCGCTTTGTGTAAGTGTGTTTATACCAAACATGATGGAAATATACATACCGCAGCAAACCACCCCCCGTAGCAAAATGGCCAAGTTACCGGGATATTTCTGCTCTGAATTCAAAGAAAGGAAATCCAGGTTTTAATCTAAAGAAGTCTAAGGACAAATATTCAAAAACAGCCAATCAAGGATGATAAAAATTATAGAGCCATTCACTGAAGTAAACAAGGATGCCCTCCTTTCAATGCCAGAGTGCCTCTGTAGACAAGGGTCACCCAGAGAGCATTTCCACAACATTAATAATGCAGGCTGGCTTCTAAAGCCTTCATCTTCTAGTGCCATTATGTTAAATTTCCCCCCCAAATATTGAAACTTTTTTCTTTAAACACATTTTTATGTTGCCTTCTCAGCAGAACATGTAACATATTGTCTAGAGAGAAGTACTGTGTATGTTGATAGAGTTAAAGCCATGCATACAATAGCTATGACAGAATTAACATGCAGTATAACATTGTATAGCTTTTAAATTAGATCTCAGACAACCAACCAACACATGTTCTTACACTTGAGAACTAGGAGGATGGTGGATGGTACAGTGCATTAACCAACATCTAAAGCCAGGTGAATTTGAGTTAGTAATGCTGCTGTGGTCTGTTGCTATGTTTAGGGGCACTTCCAAGCACGGGCACAATTTGGGATGTAGTGTGTCACATCTCGCAGGTAATCCATCATGGTCTGCAGTGTGCTACTTCCAGCTGTTTTTCATGGCAGCGCCGGAAAAGGAAAAAAATACCACAATCACAACGAAACCTCTGGAGCGCTTTGATTCTCTGCCCAGCTGTGACACTCCTGCCAAATCACCGTTTCCTACATTGTTCTAGTCTGTCTAAAGATCGATCCCCACATGAGCACCATTTGGTTAATAATACAACGTCTTCAGATTTTCTTATAACCCCTGAATGAAAAGGGGGTGTAATGTTCCCTTGCAGGAACAACACATTAATCCACACCTGACTGAGTCTGTCAATCATGCATCCATCCACACCACGTTATGGCAAGTAGATGGCTGATGGCTGTACTGTACCGTCATCTAATCTTCTCTACACTAACTACCTTTATGTTATTTTGCAGTTTCATCAACTCTTGAGATTCATCTGTAGACTAATTTACCACACAATGTAACTTACTTTTGCTCAACTGACAGAACTGTAGCATTCTAATGATCACTTTTATTTTTACAAGATACTTTAAAAATAATAGACTTATTATAAACCTCAGAGAACGAGTTATCCAGTACAGAATGTAAATAGAGAACATCATGAAACTTACAGTATATTTTTTGCACTGAGATGGCAACATATTTTTTAATTAGTGACTCTGTCTAAGGTGTAGGCTACACTAATACATTTTAGTTTTTAAACATATTACTTTTACTACGTTTACTCCTTGCATCCATATTACTCCGGTGTTGTCGAGCTTCTAAATGCTGTGGAAATGCTGCTTGCACAGTTTAAGTTTTCAAACTCACTTGTACCTGTGCATTTCAAATAAAATGTTTATATAAAAACAGAATGTAATGATTTGGACAGTAATTTGTTCTCAAAATGCCAAGTCCACAATCCCAGCTAGCAGGGAACGTTCCCACAACATTAGCTATCGTTCCCTGCAGGTTCGATTTATGTTTTTAAGAAAACTTTTTAATCTAACTGTTACGCTATGCGCAGGTGAGTGTGAACCCCCAGAGAACAGGCTTTAGACCATAGGATTTTATGTCAATATTTTA
>JAODTR010041270.1:0-19753 GCA_025399935.1 Amblyopsis rosae | reverse complement strand
CACGATAAGGTGATGGTTCCCGGAGAGGTTGGTAGCACTGGTGCTACCAACCTTCTCAATTGGTCGCACTAGCACATAATTTGGTTGCACCCATTTTTATTTTATTTTATAAATAGCATAGTGAGTTTCCTACAATGGATGGGCTGCATTCCCTACATTATGCACACAGTAGACTACTGCATCCCCTTTCTACTGCAACTACAGTAGGCCTAACGTTTTACCAGGCATCAATCAATCAAACAAGCACTATCTATTTGATGTACTAATCTTAAATGCTACATTTTTCGTCGGGAGAAATTCTACACTGATGCTGAACAGTGTAATTTGTTTTTGTTTTGGTCAGGTTTGCCAATTTTAGACACCTTTCACTCAAACGATCGCAATGTATACAATTTAAAAGTTATGTCCATGCTTAATTAATTAAGTTAATGCTTAGCCTACCTGAAAACTGGATTCCCAGATTAGATGTGTGTGGGACGGTTTATGGTCTAACTAACACACACTGGCCCTGTTCTAACCTGGCATTATTAGCATCCAAGTGGGCAGCTTTAAATAGGCCTACGTCTGGTCACAAATTAGAATGCATCTCTGATTGACCACTTGGCGATCGGATCGACGCTCGCACTATGCACATAAGCACGTAGTCTACATAGCCTGCATTCAGTTTGCAAAAACCAACTGTGTTTTTTATCTTGTTTTGTTGTTTTAACCGGCGGGAGGCATGCAACATTCAGTGTCTGGCACTGGCACGACTAGGCTATATTACGCAAACGCCTAGAGCTAACCTACCTTCCACGTGTAACGGGTTAATACTATGTGACTGGTTAATTTCACAAAATCTTTTCTTTTTTTTTGGTTTTGCATCTCCTGCCTGTGTGTGTATTTGGTGTGTGTGTGTGTAGTTCCGTTCGACGTGCCTACGTAATTGCGCGCGTGCGTATGTGTCTCAGAGCTGCGAGATGTGTATGAGAGGTAGGCTGCGTCGACTGAATTCTCCGATAGATGTCCCAACTTCAGGTTTGTTGTGAGACTGCTGTTCACGCACGACCGGGCTTTATCATGTTATCAACGCATAACACTCTTCCCTACTGGTATGCATTTCAAAGACCCTGCCAATAGGCATGAAAAACAGCTAACTAATAGTCACACAATAATATAATATTATGAAATGAATGCCTTATGCGTGGATTCATTGTCAACTAATTTCTGCTTGGCATAGGCCCATCGCTGCAGCTAGTCAAGTTGATAATTCACAACTTGTCTACAAATTGCTTTACATTCCTTTGACAGTAATACTAAATATGTTTAAACTGATTATCCTTTTTTAACGTTGGGAGTCACACCCAGTGGCGGTGCACTCGCCGGTATACTAACCACTGACCTGCAACTGTCCATACTATCAGCGTAACCCAATTTACCCCAGCAGTCACTGACGTTCATACACTGCACCTGTTTTGTTGTAGAAGTATGTAGTGGCGCAGGAGATGTTTTTTAAGTGCGAGGACAAATGCCTCAACTTATAAGTCTGTACAACTATGCTTTTAGTTATTAAAACAAAATATGACTGCAGAGTGAAATCTGTCCCAATGCGGGACTTGAACCCCGCTCCCCCGCGCAAAAGAGAAACACATTACAAGGTCGCCACCAGACAGTTAGTATAAATAGCACCATTGTTGTTGTCTGTGTTCATACTCATGCATTTGCACCTGTACAGAGCTCAGTGTCCACTTCTGTAAAGGCCTCAACAGGACCATTAGTAGAAGCATTAGTGGGACCATATTCATTTAATTAATTAATGTGTGCTAGAATGTTACCATTCTCAGTGTTATTCAATCCTCGTCTTAGGGACCTACTGCCCTGCATTATTGGAGATGCTTCCCTCCTCCAAATTCATCCCTGTAAACTCCTAATTCAAATTAATGGGTTGTCATCCAACTATGCAGAAGCTTAATTACTACCCATTCATTTGAATCAAGTGTGTGTGTGTTTTTTTACAGGGCTGAATATATATTTACAACCCTGGTATTGTTGTGTGTGGCAAATAGTGTTTCAATTGTTAAAAAGTGTGTTCAGGCATCATGAGGCCATCAGCCCACAAACAGAAGTAGGTTCATTAAAACTAGTCTAGTGTGTGTGGGACAGCTCTAGACCTCTAGACCTATACACACTCAACTTGTGTGTGAAAGCAGGTTAAGCTTTCACAGTAAATTGCAAATACATGCACAATTTACTGTGAAAGCCTAACCTGCTTTCACTCAAAAAGAGAAACGAAAGTGTCCTGTTTTGTGATTTAACTGCAAGACAACAAACCATTAAACCGCAGCATCTTTTGTCCATTACTTTGTAGCTCCTCCTCTTTTCTGTTTGTCATGTGTTTCTCATCCTCATCTTCATCCTCCTCTTCATCCCCTTTGGCCTTGGAATTTATTCGTGGCCTACCCCTTCCAGCATGGCGCTTGCCACGCATAGGTGTTCTGACATTGGCTTCTTTTTTTGTCTTATTAGCCATGGCCTCCAGGTAGCCTGGTGGGTACTGTAAAGCAGGTGGGTTGGTTGGGGTCTTGTTTCTGTACCAGAGTTTTACTATTTCTTATACATTTCCAGAGACACAACAAATACAAGAGAATGTGATATATACACAAACACACACACCTGTACAGCAAGACCAAGTTTAATGATCCTTTCCAGTCCCTCATGTGTCCATGGCGCTGGTTCCAGATCATCTCGTCTTAGCAGGTACCTCCACACAAGGAAACCACACTTCCCAATCTCTGGCCAGTACTTAACCACCTGGGACACCCACGCAAACACATACAGTACACAAACACACCACTGCACCATTATCATCAATGTCTGTTTTTTTTCCCCACAATGAGGAAGCATTTAGGTAAGTAGAGATATTCCACACCTAAAAGTTAAGGAACTGTATGTGTATTTGTCTTTACCTTGTAAATACCATCATAGCGGTTGCCCTCCTCAGGAGCATATTTGCTGATACGTCTTCCCTTTGAGCTGCGTACCACTCTCACTGGCTTTCCTGCCCTCCAGTTATTGGACTCTGCTCCATCTTTGTCATTCAGTGGGGCGTCACAGTTTAAGGCCAGTGCTCTGAAGAAGAGGACAGATCTCGTGCAAGGGTGGCTCAAATGACTGAGAATTTACTTATTATTTACATTTAAGCAATACAAATTCCAGAATTGGCAAATTCAATTAGATTTTAAATAACAGAATACAACCAGCGACTATACCTATTCATGTGTGTTAGGGTCTGGTCAAATGAGTGCTCTCCAATCCGTTTGTTTCCTGAGAGGTCACGACCCCCACTTCCTGTATAGGTGAACTCATCTCCCCTGTCCTGCAGGTGGGTGTAACATTATTTAATATTTTTAGTCACACAAGGGTTGTTCTCCTATTTATCCTACATTGTTCACCCAACATGGAAATCACAATCATAGCCTCTTTTCTAATGCAAGGACCTTTTCAGGACACATCTATTAAGGATTCTGACCCTTAGTCACTGCTTTCACTGGGGGGGTTTGACTTTCATTGACTTTGTATTGTGTTAAGAAAACTTAAACATACCTAAAAGCTGCTGTGCGATAGGATCCACTATCAACAAGGAAAATAACCCAGAACCATGTTTTTATATGACGTTGTACTACAATAATTAGCCTTAAAGGAAACAAAAGTAGATACAGGCAAAATATATGAAGTACAACATCTCATGTTACCGCAGTATGCCCAACAAGATGGTGATACGTAATAATCTTTGACATGGAGAAGTATCATTTTTTTAGCATGGTAAAGCAATTTAGCTTAACGTGGCACCAATCATTTTCCTTCCAGTAGTTTCAGCATAATATGATGCGTTGTACTCTGTCGCCATACCCCTGTATTCACTTGTGTCTCCTTAAAGCAGAGAGAATGGAATTTAACAGAGGGTTCAATGGGCAGTATTTTGGCATTTGTTTTTTGGAAGGATACCAGTCAGGGAAGGTACACGGATTTCACCATAATGCAAGCAATTGACAATTATGTATCCTCAAGACAATCTGACACTGGTTTATTGAACATTTCTAATAAGAGCAATAAGAAAATCGGCGATGCAGCCTTAACCATGCCCCCAAGCTATACTTCACCTTTTTATTTTTTTACTAATTTACTCAAATGTGTGTTTAACTAGCTTGTAACTGCATTGCTCTGCACTGCTAAACTGCTACAGGAAATAGTGCAAGCGCTGTTGTCTATCATGATCTGCTTTTATTTTATTTCTTAAGTATTTAATTTTATTTGTTATGTCATTTTATTGTAATTTTTGTTTTATCATGTTATTTTATTGTATTCTTTTATGCATATTTTTCTTTCTTTCTGCATTTGTTTATGGGAAGCACGATTGTGCATTTATTCCCTCACTGTAAAGCCCTTTGAGCTGCAATTCTGTATGATAAGTGCTATACAAATAAAGATGTATTATTATTATTATTATAAATTTTGCCCATTATTTCTCTCTGGGTCCATTAATAGGTATTTTGAGTATACAGTATAACATTTATTCCTAGTACCTCTGGTCAATCGGACGCCAGCGGTATTTCTGCAGCAAATTGTTTTGTGATACATTTACTTTGTTTCAGGCCATGCATTTAGTTGTCTGGGCACTGCGTACATCAGTCTCCACAGCAAAATGCCATTAGGGACATGCTCACTTAAGAGACTGGAAGCATTCCATTTTTGTTTTGATTGAAATGGAATACTGTATCTTGTTATTATATCTTTGCTTTAAGGCTCATATTTAGTTTGACAGCAAACATGTAAAAACATGTTAGTAGTACATCCCATCACAACAGCTTTTTAGAATGTTTCTTATTAGAAAAGTGACAAGGAGACACCTTGCAATACAAAACAATTGTTTAACCCCCAGTTTTCTAAAGTATACGTCAGTGGAAACCATCTGCATGGTGTTGATGATGGAAATTTAATTTCATCATCTATGCTATAGCAACATCTTGTGTCCGTACAGACATTGATGGGCATCAGGCCAAAGTCAACTACAGATGGCAATGGATATACTACTAAGCACATAAATGAGTTCTAAGCATAGGGCTGGGCGATAATTGTATTTAATTTATATCTGTATATTTTCAAAAGAGATATACAATTCAACAATATCGTTTATATTGATTAAGTTATATCATGCGTTTATTCATAACTTTTTCAATTTGTTCGTCTCTCCCTTTATGCCTGCACTTGGCCTGAGGAGTGTAGTCAGGAGCAAGTGATTTAGTGCGTTCAGAGTGTCAAAGAGTATTACAAGGTACCGGTAATCAAAAACAAATGTGGATTAAATTGTAGCTGCAATATCTACAACCTCTGCTATGAATTTAACCATGTATAACTACAATTAATGTTGCTCAAAATAAAAAAAAATAAAAATAAATAAATAAATAAAAAAAAATAAATCACATTTATGTTGAGTTTCCTTTTTTTTCGACTCCAGAACATTTAGCCCACTTTATAGAAAATACCTATATATATCTATATCATGCATTTTTGGTCCATATTGCCCAGCCCTATCTAAGCATATACTAGATATTTCTTTCAAGCCAATCTCTTTTTGTGTATGAGAAACTACTCTATTTATGCCATAGAAAACAGATTGCTAATGAGACGCGAGAAATTAACTATATTTTGAACAGCCTGAGCACCCGTCTGTGTCCGGCATTAAGCTATGCAAAATTGAGTTATTTATTTTGTGTGGCTGTGTACATTTACATCACTCTACAGATGTTGGCTAATGTATACCAGAGAAAGTCTCAGTTTTTCCACACAGAACAATTTCCAATTGCCGAAGGAGCCAATACTTTTTTTTGCTAATTTCTGGACGTGATGGTAGTTGGACGTATCATTTATCAGTAGGACTAGTGGGGTCTGACTTCAATCACGGGCAATCAAATCAATGCTTCTCATTCCCTTTAAAAGCATTATTTTTCTTCTGTCACGGTGAGCTGCTAATTTCATAATGGATTTTTAAAGTCGAGACCGGCTAAACCAGAAAGACATTTTTCCAGGAGGAACCTGGGGCCTCATGTATCAACACTGCGTACGCACGAAAAGATTGCGTATGCTGGTTGTCATGCACAAAGTGTGTTGTATCAAAATAAACTTGAGAATGTGCGGAGCGCACTGCAAAGTCTCGAGCTGCCGTGAGAATGTGTGGAGCGCACCGCAAAGTCAAGTCTGGCTATGTAATGTGTCAATTTCAAACTGAAAAGTACCAAACCACACCAAATATGTGTCCCCTCCAGTTACTATAAGGCAACATGGCGTTATCAATGAAAAAATCATATCCAATGACAACAATCATGTTGCATAATGAGGTTTAACGTCAGAAAATCCAAAACCCAAGCTTTTAATGCTATCAACTGTATATTTATGTAAGCAATATAATAATGTCTGTGTGTCAAATGAATTAAAAATCAACTTCAAATAAATATACGTGACAGATTACGTCCCCATCGGGACGTGAACTCCACTCTCGCGGATTACAAAACGTTGGCCATAAAACAATTATAGCGCAGAATGATATAATTGCATATATTTTGTTTTGACTTAAAAACTTAAGTTGTCAGTTAGATTATTCACAAAATAGGCCAGTATAATACACAAAATTAGCGTGTTGTTTTTAAAAAGATGGCGCTTATTGCACCTACACCTAAAGCCCAGACACTACCACACAATTAATAAATTTGTACTAAAGCCTGGATTAAGATGCCTGATTAACCAATTAAAAATAATTGGACATTATACACTACTTGATAATTTTCACTTCAACTTTCAGGGTTAGCGAAAAAATAGGCATTATGCACAACATAAATGGATCATGTAATCGTACACAGATTGTGGAAACACGATCCGTTGCTAGGAAACATATTTCCTAGAAGTACTAAATTCCTTCAAACTGCTGCTGGTAAAAGTATCTGCAAGTTTAACATGTTTTCTCAACATAGTTAAGAAAACAGTGGTTTTAAAAAACTAGACCCTTTAGTGTTTTCTTAAGAGCAAAGATGCCTTGTGAATATATATTTTTGTTTAAGATTTGGAAATACCTGGGGCCTCATTTATAAAAATCCATCCAAAAACATTGCATATGGCCAAACCTCAGAATCAATGTACTGTATGCACAAAAATATTCTGACTCTCAGGAGAGATAGAGAGAGAGAGAGAGAGAGAGAGAGAGAGAGAGAGAGAGAGAGACCTGTTTGATAGTTGGTACAATATTTAGTTTGCTCTGCGCCATTCCTGCTCTGTTGGTTCTAATGAAATATATATTTAGGGGGTGGGGGTAATAAGCTTGGCAATGTATCTGTGGTTAAAGATTTCCTCCGTTTTTTTCATCTGGGAAAGGACTATATTTTGTGATCCTATATGTGTAGAGTAAAACTTTGTCCCTGCTGAGTCAACACATGGGTTGACTCAGGTTAAGGCTAATTTAGTAAATATACTGTGTATATATACAGGAGAATACATATTTCAAAGCAATACAGAATTCCAGAGAGACTTACTGAATTATATTCCATTGTATTTTTTATTGTGATCTGAGGCCTCATTTAAATAATTCCAGTATGTACTGTTAAACTGCAAATAAAAGATGGGTTCCAAATAAATACAGGACCCTTTTACTGGCCAGGGCTGGCTACGTGTTTTGACTCTACAATCACGCGTGCCCTCCTCTTTTCGCCGCTGAGCACCTCGGGACACACCGTACCGCAGCGAAAGTAATAGATCTGGTCCCTACTCATGGAACCGAGGATGTGAAAACATCCCAGACGTTCCCTTTTGCAGGAACTGCAATCTATTACTTATGGGACATGCGACCAGTATGGTGGCGGACCGAGGGGAATCCCGAACATATGCTTTAATAAGCACGACATCACTAACACACCTGTGTGAAGCCTAATATAGACCCACAGACTGTGAAGATTGTTGGGGCGGGTAAAAAGGGGGGGACCTGAGTCCCCCTCCCTTATAGCATCCATCATGCGGAATTATTGGACATGATAGGAATGCATAGAATGCATTTGAGACAGTATGTGGCTTACACATCTGGGTTACATGCTCCAACAACTCCATTGTTAATGGAGGACCTGGTAACATCCAGCATGTAGAACCGTACAAAATGTGTGCGGAGGGCTCCAGCTTACCGCTCTACATGTCATCCACCGAAACCCCTCTGAAAAGGGCCCACTGCTCCCTTCAGGGATGGGTTAAATGCAGAGAATGAATTTCTCCTAAGGGGGATTAATAAAGGGAATATCTGAAGACGAGACCCCTTTAGTCAAGTGGGCATGCAGGCCTAGCGGGACTTCCAGGGACCGGCACCTGTAGGCTAACCCTATTGCCCCAACCAGCCAGTGCGATAGCCGCCCTTTGGACAGAGGCTTACCCCAGGCATGGGTGCCAATGCACACAAACAGCTGGTAACTACGCCTATAGCCCTTAGTGCAATCAATGTAACGTCGTAAAGACCGCACCAGACACAACATGTTCAGCCTCTCATCCTCCACTGATGCAAATGGAGGAGGGTGAAATGCCTCAAGTTCGATTACTTGATTCTAAATGGCGCATAACTACTCTGTCCGTCATGCAGGACGGGTGTACAGACAGGGCCTGTAGCTCCCTGACCCATTTTGCAGAAGCAAGCGCTAGTACCAGTGCTGTCTTCAAGAACACGGTCTTAATGTCCGCAGTGTATATGGGTCTCAAACGGGGGCTCGCCAATGCCTGTAAGCCCACCATCAGATCCCAAGGTGGTACCAAGAAGAATCGTAATGGAGCAACTGCCATGTGGTTAACATTCGATATTTCATTTTCATTAAAAATTTATTCAGCATTCGCAGATCCAGTTTTGGACGAAAGCTCACGGCTTTTTTTGGCACAACAAAGTACCTGATGTAGAACGTCATTGTCACACTTTCTAGTGGGACCTTGCGGATAAGGTATTTTTCTAACAGTGATGCCATTTCTCTCTCGAAAAACCATCTGTTTGCTCAGCACAATAGATTTGACAATCCCCCTGAAGCGGGGAGGGGGGTGGGTCTTGCGAACTGAATGACGTAACCCGTGGCTATAGCCTTCAGTACCCACGGGCTGTTGTAGTGCGGGCCTGGATCGCAATAGGTCGGGCTTGAGCTTGCTCATGGTAAATTGTTTTACAGTTCCGCACATGCTGTGAGACAATGGGTTTACTACACCGGCTTAGCTCGAGTGTCGAACTGGGCCGATTGTGTTTAATTCGTTGGTTGAGTCAGCGTTGGCAGAACGAGGACTGTAATTCGCCTGTCTTTGAAAGTTTCAGCAGGCCGGCGTTTGTAGAACGGGGGCTGACAACGGCTTTGATTACAGCGGTTTACCCATCAGTATTAATGTAATAAGGACTATGATAAACGCTGTGTGGATAGCAGGAATGGGGCATGCTTAGCATAGACGACACACTTGGGCAAGTGGTCGGGCAAGTGTGTGTGTGTATATTTTTGTTTGTGCAGACATAACGTGCTCTCCGGCCTCGTGTCGCCGGGAAAGAGTTTTTGCGGGCCTCGGCCCGGTCATATCTGCCATGCTCCTCTTTAGAGCTCGTTTAGGGCTTTGGCTGTGTCGCCGATGGGCCCTGCTGTTGGCGGTGGCTGGATTGAGACCCGCTCCGCTGACCTGGCTTTTGTTTATTCATGCTCGAGGAGTGGAAGGAGTTTCTGCTCCAGCCCCGTGGGCGAGACTGCATCTGTGACGGAGGCAGGTTAGCGGAAGGATCCGTCTCTCTTGGAGACACCATCGGGTGAGACCGGAGCCTTGAGTAGTGGGGTCTTGTCCAACAAGCGGAAGATAAAAAGCCACAAAGCATGGTGGCCTGCTACGTTGGCCGCCATGGCTCCGCCCACAGCTTGAGCTAGTGAGGCTAGCGAAACCCCGGACTTGCGCAGGGGCGGAATAAGGGTTAGTCCAACCTTTTTTAACCTCTGAACCTCAAGGAAGAGGGGGATGAGGGAAGGGCCTCGTCAAGGGGCTCCCCTCATAGAAGTGACCCTTCAGCCACGGGTGAAACAGGAGTGTGGAGGGGCAGCATCGGCGCAGCACGCTGGATGACCACTAATAGCTCCGTGCTAATGAACTTAGCTGCATGCAAAGCTACTGTGCTAGCCCCGTCGTCGGGGTAGATAGTCTTCCGACGACTCCAGCTCGCACTCTTCTAGGATGCCGAACTCTATGTCCCCACCGGGCTGGACGAGTGGGAGGCTAGCACGAGACGAGCTAACTCCGGCGCGTGAAGCAAGAGCTAGCTAGAGGTGGGAAGTCCGAATCCGATAAGAGGACATCCTCCACCTCCGGGAACAATAGGAGTCTCCTCCGCGTTATTCCCAGTGACATCTGAGAACAAGCCTTGTACGCCACCTCATCCTCGAGGAGGGCAGCCTCGGCATGCAGCCTCCCAAGGCGACCCACGCCTTTCAAATAAATGGCTGTCTCCTCTGATTCAGGAGTGGCTGCAGTCCGGGTACAGTCCCAACAGCATCGTGTCACCTGTTGGAGACAAGAAAAATACACACACAGGCACTCGGAGCTGGTGAGTAAACAGAACACACACCAACTTTAAAGAGTATGCAGAGCTCCATGTTAATCATGGTGATTTTGCGTATATTTACGGTAGGTATATTCCAAAGTATTCCTTACCAAGCAGCGTGAAGCAAGAAAGGAGGAAGTTGAGAGGGCACGCTGCTATTTATGCCCCACTGGGCGGGTCAGGGGCGCAGCTTTGACCTTCTCAGCCATTCGGCGTGATTGTAGAGTTTCTCAATTGGATTACCATGATCACATGATCAGGTACCATAAGTATTAGATTACAGTTCCTGCGAATGGGAACCTCTGCCCACAGTCTGGGTCTCATCTGCTTGAGCTAGTTCTAAAATGCTTAGATTGTGCATATATTTTTAAATGGTTAAAGCTTTGTCAATATAGTGTGTGGAGAGTGGCGCAAATGAGTAGGAAGGCGGCAATAAAGAGACTGGTGGTGGTAAGTAGTTTCCTTCTCTGCACTTAACATGCTCTCACATCGTGCCCCGGGATGAATAATAACAACATTAAATACCAGAGATCACCACAGTTTGGATCAGAAAACTGGTAACACATGTTCTGTTAAATTATTCTGTACATTTACATCTTTCTTTAGTTGTAATTATGGGTCCACCAATCAATATAATCTAACTTTTTCATTAAAAAATTATCCATGATGTGACTTGTCCATTGCGGATTGCTCATGTATGCTATCGTTAGTAAAATGAAGACCACACACAATTAGCCTACATTTTCTCCTTGTCCTGCAACATGGTGTTGGTTTTGCTTGTTTTCATTTCCTAGCTACAAAATATACTTGTTAATACTTGTTTAACTTTTCACATTACTGTAGGATATCCTGAACACATAGCTTGTTGCTCACTGGCAGTCTGCAAGCTCACTGCGCCGATGTTTAACGAGCGGTGCCAAAAATATATATGTAAGATAACCTATTCTGTATGTTTCAATTCAACACATAATATTCACACTAATGAATTTGAGAATATTTCCCATATTTCTCAGCAATGGTTTTAAGCAAAGGTTATTTTCCAAATAAAAGCCAAGGCTATTATTTGCAGTTTTACAGTAGTCACAAATAACCTTATGTATGGAGAATTTAGGAAAGTGCGTAAAAATATTGGGAGTTATAAAACCATGTGTATGCACTTTGCAATGTTTGCTTCATAAATCCGCTTTATAAGTCAGTTGCTTTATAAGTCAGTATTTTCAACTTACACAGCCTTTAAAAATGATGCCACTGCTCCCTGAATTTTGTGTTTACTTTTACACAAAGTGCATAGCAATCTTTGGATTTAGAGTGGTTAAAAAGACCACTAATTTCACAGGAGAGGTAAAATGCTCCAGACCTAATAAAAGCATGGGAGATTAACACTATTACATTTGTTAGGTGTACTTCAGTTTGGTCTAAGTGGTTACTGTAGGTGAAAAGGTAAAGGGACATCTTTATGCAGGCTGTAGAATTTTATCCATAGATTTCAAGGTGTCATTTTAAAGTGATCTGTGTCAGTATTTAAATATAAACAACCCACCACTTCATCCTCAAAGCCCCCAGCCAACACCAGTGAGTAAGAGCCATCATTGCTGCGGCCATGGATACCACCAACATGTGGTCTGTGCACACCTGCCTCGCTCACCTTGGTAGATAGGATAGATGTGGGGAAAAACAGGTGAAATTCATGGATAACTGTACTGATACTGTCCATGAATCATCAGTAAACTTAACAGTAGGAAAATGTGATATTAATGTTAAAGAAATAAGATATAAAATAAAAATCTATTCCTGTTGATAGGTGAATCAGGCTAATTTGGGTAAGTATACAATACACTACACAAAACTTCCAACATGGTCTCATTGGTTGTTGTCAAATATGGACGTTTGTGTAAAGGATGTAAACGTTTAATAATGACAAAAAACGAATTCATCACAATAATAAAAATTGTAGTTATATTGACGATTTTTTTCAATGGCGACAACATTTTGTCATTGATGACAGAAATTTCGCCAGAATGCAGACATTTTTCTTAACTTGTGTATTTTCGTTTAAATGGCAACGGAATTCTGTGATTTATGATGTACTATTCTGACGCATTATGAATTCGTAAATATTAAGACGATTTTCTACCCAATATATTTTTGTTTCAATGTTGACAAAATTTTGTGGTTGATGTTGTAGACTGCAGAAATATTTGGGGAATTGGGCAATGTTCTCTTTGGGCCCATCTCAGGCTAGGAATGTCCCAGAAGCATGTAACTTCAGCATGGGACCTTCATTGCCAACAACTAGTGCATGTTTGGTAAAGATTGAACTATGTAAAATAGAAATCTTTGTGTGATTGGTTTGAAACTTACACACATCAATAGGCAGTCATGAAAAGGTGCAAAATCCTGAATATATGATATTGAAGGACATTCCTTTGCCCAATTCAGGTGCACTGGCCTAATGGAGGGGACCTGAAACGGGTAGCCCAATTCAGGTGACTTCATTGGGCAAAATTATTTTAAGGCACATCTCAGCCTAGAAACTTCAAAGAACAATGTAACTTTAATAAATAGACCTCATAGTCATTGCCAACAACTGGTGCACGTTTGGTGAAGATTGGACAAAGTGCATTTTTGCCTCAAGGCTTGGGACTTAAATTGAAAATGTTGTCAATACACAACTTTGATCAATCTGCTCCAGACTTACACCATAGATTGGCAGTGAAGGATAGGTGCTAAATCCTGAATTTCAGCATCCAATCTTATTCATGTTCTGAGATATTAACCAATATTATTTTGTCTAATTCATGTCCACGTCATTAGGCTGGGGCGCACCTGAATTGGGCAATATTCTTTACCATAAGAGCGCAATTACATTTGGGCAAACCAATTCAGGTTCACTTGCCTGGCCCCAGGAAAACTCTGGGAACGTGCAAATGCAGTGGTCACATGAGGGCATGGGGATAAACACTTACTGGTAATTTGGAGACCCTACCTAAAAAGCAATCCATTTAACAGGCCAAAAAATAAAGAAATCTAGGGTAGCCCAATTCGGGTTCTTTAAGTTCTGTCAGTTCTCACAGTGCTTTTTGAATTGGGCACCCACATTCTTGCATACGACATATAGGCCTGAAACAGGGACCACACGTTCAGGGCGGGCACTGGAAAAGCCCTGAGGAGAGGTGTGCCGACTGCTTTTTTTAAGGGCTCCGCTCAGGGCTTTTTTACCCGTGGGCAAGTCAAAAGTTTGAGACGCCCCTTTCCTGAAACAGGACGTCAAGACGTATGTCCCGTTACGTTTCAGTGTCCCCGCAGCTTCAGGAAGACCCCCAAAACACTGTCTGAACAACGTTGGCAAGCACAATGTAAAAGCATTTCAATTCGATTCCCAATTCAAATAGCATCCTATTATAACAGACTTTTATGGGGAGGGGCCTATCGGGCCCCCCGAACAGTGAAGAGGCCCCAAAATCGGTGAGCTGGTTCTTGGGGGGGCCCCCGTATACACCCTTCGAAGCACGGCCCTTTAGGTGTGTGTGTGTGAAAAATGTCTTACATTTCAAACATGCCTCAGGTACTACAGTTTAGAGACCTATTGTATCAGATTTTGGAGGTTCAACCCTAACCCTAGCTGTTTTTTATTTCCAGTGGTCCCATCCTTTCCTAATTCGGATACGTCGTACTTGGGCACGCCCCGGACTGACATCTGGAAAACCGGGCCCCCCACGACGGTTCCGAATCGCTAGAAGTCGGGTTCTGGATCGGGCAATTTAGGTCAATGTAAAAGCAACCCAATTGGGCAAAGGCTTTTCTCAGGGATTGAAAGTTGCAAACGTCGCCAAATTAACTGAGCAACCCATTTCAATTTTAGGCCCCCGTCACCTTTCAGGGCTCGTGGGAGCAATTTTATTTTGGGAATACTCTAGGGCTATGAAAATTCCGTGGTCTTATCGGGATGTGGGGATGAACATGTGGTGTTGATTTGGAGACCCTGTCTTAAAAAATCCCAGAAAAATGCTTAAAGATGTATACATTCTAGGGTTACCTATTTATAATGGCACCAAGTTGTCTTAAAGCCCCTGATTTGGGCAAATAGTATTTCGGGCACAGCTCCGCCTACGAATGTCACAGAACCACGTGACTTCAGATATAAGACCTGCTAGTGACTGCCGAGTTGTAACTGACGGACAGGGGTCTTATTCCCTTCCCCGGTGCCCCTCTACTCTATCTGACCTCACTCTGTCGTCGGGACAATTTCAAAACTCGGACAGATGGAAACTGAATAAAATGCTATTCCAATTGGGCTAATTTTCAATTCAAGTTTCCCAGACGGGTATTTCAGGGGTCTCGCCCTCTCCTCAAATCTGACGTCTAAGTTGGTTCCTATTTCTTGTAGAGCAGGCTTGGTGAACTGGTGGTAGCTGGTGGAGCCCCCCCTTTGGACGCTGCGAGTAGTTACAGAGACCGCCCATTTTGGACCCCATTTGGGCAATCCCGATTGTAATAGCACCTGCTCCTATATCGGGCAATTTTTCCAAATCACAATGACACCGCTACACCTACCAACCAAATGGCAAGTGCGATTACATTGGGAAAATCCCTGTTTGGGGACATTTTCAAATATTTCTATACGTCTTCAGCCATAGATTTTAGTCAATGAAAATATATAGGCCTACTCTTGCAATTATTCGTCGCCATTTTGACGTTTCAGCTTACAACTAAATGTACCTAGAACAGATGATAGTTTTAGCTAGAAAATCGTCCAACAATGGACAAAATTGAGATACGTCAGTATACTGACGAAATTAGTATTCGTCTTATTGTGACCTATAACCCTTTTGCGTAAGGGTCACCATTTGACGTCAATCTCATGAGACTGGGCTGAAATATTAATGTACAGTTACTATGTCATGTCAGCTAAAAGGTCAAGGTGCTTCCTACCAATCACAAACAAGCCTTCTAGAAATAAGAGGACTTCAGGAATACATTGAATGATTATGATTGGTAGGGATAGGTTGTAAATGCGGTTGTATTTTTACAATGTGTAGTTACCAACTG
Source organism: Amblyopsis rosae (assembly GCA_025399935.1). Lineage (NCBI taxonomy): Eukaryota > Metazoa > Chordata > Actinopteri > Percopsiformes > Amblyopsidae > Amblyopsis > Amblyopsis rosae. Next base: position 4,095 of record JAODTR010041270.1, on the reverse strand, counting down.
CACATTAAAATCCTATATAATCCACACTGACAAATTACATTTCAATATGATTAAACAACAGATAACCTGGACTCTGAATTTCCAGGTAGTTCCAACAGGTATTCCAGGTATCGGTCCATAATGATTGGAAGGAACAATTGTGCATTCCTTAGTGCGCCCCACACAGGCCATTCCCTGCAATTATAATTAAATGTTGAAATGGCAAAACTTTAGTTAACTATGGCAATAGCTATACTAGTAATACATAGTTTAAATACACAGTTTAAAAATGTTTGAGTGGATACAGAGGAGGTGAGACCTAGGGTTGGGTAGCGAAATTCGGTTCCAAGTTGGAACCAAAAACAAAATGTCAAGAACCGAGTACCTTTAAAATAAATAACATTTCGGTTCTGCTAGTCGGTTCCAAAATGCGATTTAATTATTAGAAATATCTTTAGCTGATGCGTAGCCATCTGACTTTCACGCTGTACGCGTCATCGCTGCAGTGTATTTCAGAACCTAGCATACATTTACATCGACATTGTGAAAGATGGATCTCGCTGTCAAAAGCGTAGCCTCATTTTACGAAAGAAAACGGCAACAAGGCAAGTTGCACATTTTACCTTTTGATCTGCCAGCAACTGATACACGACGGCTGAAATAATGTCACATCAATTTTACTTAACTTGCATGCAAAAATGCAAGCATGCCCAAACTGACGGGACACTTCTGTTTACCTCTTTTAGGCATCTGTTTCTTCTTTTTTTCCTAACCCAAATCCATCAGATCAACTTCCTTATGACGAAAGCGATCAAAACAAACAAAATCACACAAACCCTCCCTCTGCTCAGCTCTACCTGTAGTGGAGCTGAATGCGCCGTGTAGAGTACCAGCATCACCAGCTAGATCTGAAGCCACACTAAAACAATTAATAGTTTTCTAGCGTTATGAGCTTACAACATTTTATTTGTTTTATTTTTTACTTTGAATTACACTGGGCTTGTTACCAATGTGCGCCGCCGCTGATCTAAAAATAGATCATATTTTTGCTCTCTGAACTACGAGGCCTAAGCCTAGTTAAACTCAAAAGGTTGACAATGCATGTAACATTATCCAGGTCATTACATGATCATGAACTGAATTATCAGATGAAAGAAACTCACGAAACAAATATAAGAATTCTACAGGTTGGATTAAATTCGAATGCAGACATTAAACAAGATTAATACTGTAAAGTAACATATTGACATACAAGGTCAGCTTTGGTGCACCTAGGCCTAAATGTTCATTTTAGTTAATAGTGTTATTGAATTTAAAACAGCTGGCAAACATATGATTTGTTAATTTCCTCACCATTGTAAACTGTTCTTATATATTCTATGCTGTAAACATACAGTATGTAATTATAACAATTAAATGCATTAACACATATCTACATTTAAAAAGGCTATTCTTGTTTATTTTATTTTTTATAAATGAAGGGAAAAACAACCCTTCCTAAATCCTGTCAGTGTCACCATTTACCTTGATTTGACTGATTATAGCCTAAATGAAAAGTCTGGAAATTTTCCCTCCTGAAATATGTTGTATTTCTTCCCCCAAAAATATTGGAATCAGAACCAAGAATCGATAAAAACCGGAATTGATAAGCAGAATCGGAATCGGAACCGGAATTGATTAAATTCAAACGATGCCCAACCCTAGTGAGACCGTATTTAATGACCCCTTCCACTCAAAAACATTTTGTGGTTAACCTCTCTTGAAAGCATGATTTTCCTTTAGTGTAGACACAGATTTCATGTTTGCACATAAGAGGAAAACTTTTCCTTACTTCCCTCAAAATGTGGACATTCACAAAGCTAAAGCTACACAAAGCTACTAATAACAATTGAATATACAGTATGTACATTAGCGAGAGTAGCGTAAACAACTTGGCCAGTCTGCAGAAAACACACGCTGTGACTTTTCCTTTTTACGTCTAATGTTATGAATATTGTCCGCAGCTGATCTCGTAATCAGAGCATGGCATTTACCCTGGCTTTGCTATTGCTTTTATTTACGTTTTCATTTCTGGGAACCCTGATCAGATTAAGGTTCGCTCAGCCACTCTGAAGGGTGGACCAACAATGATCACTGGGAGTGGATACGTGCAATGACGTGAAGTCAAGAGTTTGTTTTGAAATGTGGTTCAAAATGGTGGTGGTGGTAGAGCTTAACATACGCAGAGAGTCAGACATTGCCAAAATGGCAACTTCCAGAGCCAGCAAACTTATTCAGAAAAACAGAAAACTGGGTGACATCACGGAGGGTTTGTCCATTCATTTATACAGTCTGTCGTCCACAGAGTGAATGTTTTTTTCTTTTCTTTTTTTTTCTGAGGGAGAGAACGCTGGAGCAGATGGTTGCCACTTCTCCTGTCTCTATTATCTTCTCTGAATCGTCCATATATTTTTTTTATTTTGTTTTAGGTTACATTAGACATTTTTAGATATTTCCAGCTATTCTTTTCTTCCTCCAACAACTGAAATTACAAAAAACGATGTCCTGGCCAGCTTACTGAAGCCTATTACCACTGGGTGAGCTCAACACCAAACCATCTGTCTCATATGCTGGCAACTTCAAATCAAACCGGATAGGCTATATTATTCACCGGGACATATTCTACCAGTTTTCTAGTTGATTCGGCTCTCCCAACTACTTTTAAATTCACCTGACCGTCATCTTCAACAACTTCAAGTGCTCTGACGCTTCTCGCCTATGCCAGCAGTCATATCCCTCCATCATCAACTGTCTACCCTTCATCGGCTCGCCTTTCCTTAGATGTGGTTTAACCCTTTTTTCATCTCTACTGAGATGCTCCGTGGCTAAACTGCTGCAACTCAAGTCGGTGTGCTGCATCACCCCTCAGCTGTTTTCCAACCCAGGAAATCTTTGTCAGCTAGAGTGTATTCACCCTGGGTCTCGCCGTAACGTGACACAGTAGTACCAACTCTCCTTGGTGCAACGCCCCTCGCGGCCCTCGTCCGACGGTCCACAGGCATTGTGTGCTTTGCCATGTTCCTTTTGCGTTTGCAGATCCTTGCAGATCTGTTTAATGTCTGCTCCCTCTCTGACCCTACTCTTTCACAAGTTTACAACAACACACTCATCTGGCCTTGTTAACTTTTTCCATCCGCGCGCCACTGGAAAAGAAGGCAGGGTTGGACAGGCTCAAAGCCAGATCTGTTAATGTAGCCTACCTACCCCCAAACATTGTGTTAAAAATGAAACTATGCCTTGCTTTTGAACTGGCTGCCAACATCTGATTGTTTTATACAGCCTAACTATATTGCCCTACCAATATTACGGACCTCCCCATATATGAAATCACTGCTCAGTCTCTTTTACTTTACTTTTACACACTTTGCTATTTGTATCTTATATTTCAAATTTGTATGCTCGTCTTAGTAAAATGTTTTATTTGTAATGTAAGATGTCCTTGAGTGTCTTGAAAAGCGTTCTCAAATAAAATGTATTATTTCATAGCTCCACCCTCTAACACTAACTTGCAACGCTCTAAACCAATGGAATCGTGAAACCGTGAAAAAGATTTATCAATAATGAAAGTGACAGTCTACTTATCTATGATGTGTCAACCCTAGAGATAACCGGTCTTGATATATTCCAGTTTCATACCTGTACATATGCAAATGCTACTCAAGAAGCAATCCAAACATGTTCCACTGCTTATTTTGTTCAAATGGATATTTAAAAGCTAAATCCACTTGGAGGCAGTTCGGTGACAAAGCATTTTCTGCCTGCTTGGAAATACATTGGCAACTAGGCCTGCCCCCTGAAAGTCGACGAGTCGAATCATCAGTCGGTGCCCCTTCAGTCGACTGAGTTTATTCACAATGAGATTCCCCCATGTGCATTACAATAACAGAACACAGATATAACTTTACTGCACAGCACAGGGATAACATTCCAATGAGGAATTCTAAATGAACATCATCAGTTGCCAAATATTTAATTATATCAATACTGTAATGCTTCGTGATCCCAGTCCTGTGTTAGTCTCGTCACTTCATGCGTTTACCTTGTATATCAAGCCTGTTTGCCCGTCACTCCCTGCCC
>JAODTR010041259.1:0-19754 GCA_025399935.1 Amblyopsis rosae | reverse complement strand
ACATGACAAACTAGCGTTGGCGATTAAGGGACCGTCAACAAATTCCTATGACTGCGAGCGCTGTCTTAAAACGTGAGCACATTTAAAATCTGCATCTAAATCACCGAGCTGTACAATAAAATTGGAACCGGTGAAAACCGGCCGGTCAGGCTTGACAAAAACCGGTATCGGAATTGGTCAGGAAAAAATGCAATCGGTGCATCCCTAATTGATTGGCTGTCTGAATGGGAGTATGAGAATAGGTCAAATACAACTATTGCAATACAGACATAATGTCACATTCGTAGCCAAATCTGACTGAGGAATATACTATTTCAGGCATTTCGGGTCCAGCCTGAAACATTAAATGTTTTACAAATAAGCCCCTTTTAAGCAAAATCAACTTATTTAAATGTTACTTGACTTCCGGTTCTAACGTATTTCACTTTTCAAAGGATACGTGGGAAATCATTCAGTAATAAAGTCTCACCCGCCCTCTTGCTTTATTCATGCATGCGCACACAGAAGAAGGGTGTGCACACGGACACACACGCACTCACACGCACGCACACACACATCTTCCTGCAGATGTTACTGTTAACCGTGTGTGTGTGTGTGTGTGTGTGTGTGTGTGTGTGTGGCCCTGAAGCAGAAGTCTGAAACAGAGACACATTCATCCGAGAAACCAGGGAGAGGAAGGATGTGTGAGAGAATGAGAGAAAAGAGAAGAGTGAGAGATGAGATCAAATGAAGTGGGAAGATAGTGTCTCTTTTCTTTTGAATAGAGGACGCATTGTTTGTTGTGTGTGTGTCTGTGCGCTGCGTTCTCTCCCCTTACTCAAGTCAGCCAGTAATGCTTGTGAGTTAGCATAGAGATGCTGCTAATTAACTGCCATGTCGTTTAGCCAATCACCTCAGAGTGCTTGCATAGCGTTAGCATGACGCAGTAGCTTCACATGAATGCTGTTGGTCTCATGGTTAATGGGCCCTTGTGACTTTTAGCGTTTGTGTCTGTGTATTCGCTAAAGTCTTGAATCAGAAGTAATATTGTTGTCTGTCTGTCTGTCTGTGTGTGTGTCTTGCAGGGTAAAGTGCATCTCGAGCTACGTCTGAGTGAAGTTATTACAGACAGTGGAGTTGTTTGCCATAAACTAGCCACCAGGTAAGAATGTATACATACATGCACACACACACACACATCATAAAACAGCATATGATAACTGTCATGCTACAATATTGACTTTCCAAGCCCTAGTGAAAATAATAGCATACGATTGAGTGTCGTTATAGTATTGATATGTGGCAGGGGAAATTATGTTATTAATGTGTTAGTTTACTGGAGGAAACCGCTGCAGTGGATGCCTATTGTGGTCATTTTCAAAAAAAGTTATATTCATAAACTGGATATTGCTGATGTCATTATGTCTGCTGATTAGCCCAGTTATGGACGCCAATTTGCAATCCAGTCAACCCAGTCAACCTTCAAATGTGTTATCCATTAACATTTTTGCTTTGCTTTAATTTAGAGCAAAGCACCAAGCAGCGATTAGTAGAACTGTACTTCTGTGTGGCTTGTCAGTTAAGATGCTTGACACTTGGTCTCCATATACTGTACCTTTTATCAGGGATGATACTCAAATTACCAGTGTGCACAGCATGTTGCTAAGCAACACCGTTTGATTGGCAGTGGAATTCTTTGTGTGTGATGGTATTGTGTGTGTGGCTATACGTGCATTAGGCTGGGTAGATGTAGATGCATGAATGTATATACCTCTATAATATATGTGTATTGGTAATGGCATATTTCTGGTGTATAAAATGTGTGTTTATAAATGATAATACAATTATGCAGGCATCTGTGTGCTTCAGTGTATGCACACAGTTAACAGACAGTTAACAGAGTAAGGCGCTTAGAGCAGCATTGGGTCATCCAGTTCGAGAGAGAGAGAGAGAGAGAGAGAGAGAGGGAGAGAGAGGGGGATTGAGAGAGATCTGAGTGTCCATTCAGAACTACGCATCAGTAACATTTGGAGAAATCATCAGCGTCACACAGGGCCGATAAAAATGGCTCTGTTGAAACTTTCATTCACGGGTCATTGCAAGTAATGAAGAAGGAGCACATATTTTGAGTTAAACCAAGTCTGGGTAGTACAAACAGTTACAGCATTGTTTTACAGCATTGTACAGCACTGTGTCATATTGCTGTGCTCCATACCTAACCTCGTTATGGAATATATTCAATTACATTGGTTTTATTGGCATGAAAGTTCAAAAACAACGTTGCCAAAGCATAACAAAACAATAACAAAAACCAAAATACTGTCTGTCCAACCATTTGGACACAAGTTGACAAACATGGACATCAATGTAACATAACTTACATATGGAATAGTCCACTTCCCACATCAGGTATATTCTTACTGAGCAAGTAAAGGACGCAATTCCAAAACCTGCACTTCACCAGTGTTGCATGGGGCTGACAGCATTTACATGCAGTACATATAAAACATTTCCAGACACTGTAGTTATTTAAATATTGGACCAGTATCTGTAAGCATTTAAATCCCTATACACATACTGCAGATGGGTGTTTGAATGAGATACTTAAGCGTTTAGGTCCAACATTACATGTGGCTTCCACTAGTCCACTGTATATTGTAAATACCGTATATTCCTTGTTTTATTTGAGCCACTGACTGAAATAGACACACACACAAACCCAAACACCAGTGCCACGAGATCAATTTCTTCTCCCATGATGCAATGCAAGTCTTTCCTCTGTTGCATAACTGACATTCACTGTTACAGCAGATTATTTAACAAAGACAAACATGTGGCCACAGGACAGACAGCATTGTGTCGTAACTCCAAATGGAAGGAAGCATGCCTCATCGCTGCTAAGTGCTGTACGTCATAGTACAGGGCACGGACTGACTGACAGACAGACGAAAATATGTGGAAGGAGACAGTGTGTTGTGTTGTGTGGGGTTAGCAGGCCAAGAGGAGGTTATATAAACAAGATTATTGGGCAGGACGTGCGCTGGCATTAACAACACTTGTCCAAGCCCACACCTTATACCTTGTTATTATTGTGTGTAGGTTTGTGTGTGTGTGTGTGTGTGTGTGTGTGTGTGTGTGTGTGTGTGTGTGAGTCCTCGTCAGCAGCCGTAGCAGGAGTGTGTCGCTAATTGTCAGTGTTATTCTTATTTGCCGGGTGCCGGATGGGGTGTAGTGACTAGCCGTACACACAGGAAGTAAACCGTCCTGCCCCATTCTCCCAGTAATCCCTCCACACCATGATGTCATCTGGAACCCATACAGCCATGGGCGAGACTCTGAGTCAGGTTGTGGGTTTACAAGCTGCTTGAATGGGCCACGGCGGCGCCAGGCATGAATGTATGAGGTCAGGTAAATGGATAGATGGGTGAATGGATAAGTAGGTAGGTAGACAGGCAGGACGATTTACTGGTAATAAAGGTGTGCCTGTCCTTTGTGAGGCAAATGCATTGAAGCACGGAACATGCAACGCGAAGGGTTCTTTCTTGCTGTGTATTTGCACGGGCACAGCGGCCGTATGTGATTGAATTTTCTTCTGTCCCTTCGCCATGTTCCCCTTCTTTATATACAGCCGTGGTAAAAGAGACACTGCAGCAGTTTCTCAGATACTTCTAAATTTTCATATTTTACTTACATGAAATACAGGTATTTTTAGATTTGTATTTAATAACGTTTTCTATTTATGGTATATTCTATATATATATATATATATATATATACATATTCATATAAGGCATGGTTTGTAGTGTTTATGGCCAGGGAAGCCTGTCAAACGACTGGCCGCATACAGGACTCCCAGGTACAAGAGAGGACAAATGAAAGCTGTTGTATGTTTTGAGAGTAACTTCAAGAACAAAATAGAATAACGTTTTGAAAATCAATAACCCAAAACCCCACCCCCATTCAAAGCTGTAGCTGTATGTGCATTAACACGGTAAGGTACATTTGCCAGACCAATACGGAAGAGGCACTGAAAACTTTATTCCAACTGGTGTTTATTTCTTTTAATTCTTTTTTGGATTTCAGGGTTGACCAGGTTTGAACTGGATTCCCATGATGTACTCAAACACTTATGCAACACGTGTGTGTGCGTGTGCGTGTGCGTGCGTGTGTGTGTGTGTGTGTGTGTGTGTGTGTGCCAACAGAGTGTTAGAGTGCCAAGGTCTGCCAATTGTCAATGGCCAATGTGACCCCTATGCTGCTGTCTCCCTTCAAGGACCATCCAGGTCAGAGCATAGCTGACACACACACACACACTATCTCTCCTTATGTAACTCACTGTAGCTTTGTTTAAGACCTATTAACATATTTAAACATATTTAATCTTTAATGCGTTTCAAACAAACCATGCACATTCAAATCGTTGTGGGTACAGAATTATAGCTATTCCAGTAAATGTACATGTGAGCATAGTCCAATAACGACCAGTTTATTGGACTTATTGTCATGTCTCCTCCTATCTGCGTGTCCCTGTCTCATCTGTATCAGGTCAGAAGCCAAGAAAACCAAGGTGAAGAGGAAAACCAACAATCCCCAGTTTGATGAGACTTTCTACTTTGAGGTAGCATGTTGGTTGTGACAATCATTTAGACTCTCCAGACAGGAATGCATTCAAAGACATGTGTTTGTATATGTGCACGTATGCACCATGCATATTTAATTATTGCTATCATTATTGTGTGTGTGTGTGTGTGTGTGTGAACTATAGAACTATATAATAACGTGTATGCGTGCGTATTTGGGTGTGTCTTCCCACGTGTGCATGTGCTGAGGTGTGTGTGTGTGTGTGTGTGTGTGTGTGTGGGTTGGCCACTCTCAAGGGAGCACTGCAGCTGCCACTATAGTGTTCTGCTGAGCTCTGTGTACGGATGACTTCTCCATAGCTAGCATGCACACGTGCACACGTAGACCATTTTGAATACAAACATGATACTGTATAAACAATCATATACAGCACTGACAATGTTATGGATTTGGATAATCATTCAAAATAATATTATACTTACTGTAAAATAATATCAAAGTTAAAAGTATTTCACAATGCACTTTCCTGATGCTCCCTGAAAGCATCTCTTGCTCTCTCAGGGGTTTTAGAGCCACCCATACAGAGCGAGCGTTCTGTTCCTCCAGTCTGCCTTCTTTCTTCAGCAGCACAAGAGTACGATTGATTCAGATCAACCGCCAAACAATCTGGCCCATTGATTTCTGCCCGACCCGACCCTCTCGTGTCACGCCCCCGGCATGTAAACACTGCTGTGCACGCTGCGGTGGAGAATCCCCGTAGCTCCTCTCTGAGAGAGATGCACATCCATACATGGACGAGTCTGGCTCACCTACCGTGCTTCTTGTTCCTTCTGTCACGAGGCACCGGAGTCTTGTTTGGGAAGGAGAGGCCTTCATTGTTTGCAGCCAAGCCTTTGTGAAATGCAGGAAATTGTGATCTCTAATGGATCCCAATTGGCTCTAAAATATGAACTGCTTGGGGGGGGTGTGCTGGGTCTGGCCTTCGCCATCACTGCAGTACCTCACTCCGCCTGTAACGCCCCCTTATTCATTATAATGGGAAAAAGGCATGGCTTAATATATTTTTAACTGATGAGTTAATGAGTTATTAAAAACATTCACCCCGTGTACAGTTGGCATGAATGTGGAGACTAGCTATAGAGGTTTTTTTTTTTTTTACCAGGCTGTAAACATGTTTATTGATGCTGTAAAGTCAGACATTTTAACATTAACAGTCTATGGGGATTGACTCACTTTTGCGGCCAGCCTCAAGTGGTCATTTGATGAACTGCAGGGTTTGGCATTTCCGTGTTGTATTCATGTCTGAGCACCGGAAGTTCCCCTTGGTTAGAATTGTATATCCAGTGACCTGACACCTTTTCAGTCAATGCCCATTTTTGCTTCTGCGTCAAGTTTATGTCTTCGACCTACGGCCCTACCTTACGCCTTCGTGAGCATATTTCTTTTTTGAAACTTTTGTTCTGGTCTGTTGGCCGAGAATGTGAAACCCCACTTGTAACCATGAAACCATGTCTTGTTTGAGCTCCCTAATAGAATACACTTTTCTTTTTACGTTTTCTTTCCAGCAAATCTCTAATGCCGAGTTCAGACTACACAACTTTCAAAGTGGTTAGATCGATGTGCAGCACACACTACACAACTGTCTCTCTTGTAATTGGGTGTCTTGAGGTCATTGTGTGATTCACACTACGTGACTGGTCGACGACTGGGGGTCACACAATGAAGCTTGGAGATCGACTCAGGCATATAGGCCTAGGCATATCTCACAAACATGACATATAGGCCTATACCTTAGCGTTCGCACCTCGTTAACATGGAGCCGGTATGTTTCTCAACATATTATTTCAACCACAATATTTCCCACCACTGATCTGGTTAGAATTCTTTAACGTCATTTGAATCAAATATGAAACATTGTCAACAAGGGATACGTGTTTCAGAGAGACTTGATTTATAAAAGCATCTTTGAGTGTTTCTTCAAGCAGTTCAAATGATTACTTTTACTCCTCCCCACTCCCCGACAGGTCCAGATATTTAACCTGATAAATATCCAGTCGGGCATTGCGACAAATCGCCGACATGTCGCCGACAGTCTCGCGATGTAAGCAAGTCACACTACACGATGGTCGTTTACGGGAGCGAGCTGTGATTTCCCTCCGAGTTGGGGCTTTTGTAGGCAAACTCAAAAAACTTGCCGGCGAGCTGAAAACTGGGCTAAAATCGTGTGGTGTGAACCCGGCATTAGTTAGACCAACATATCGGAAACAATCTGCCCACACAAAATAGTAGACTATTTATAATATTCCGCTTATTGCTGCCCGAACAACAAGGAAATACTACCATAGGGAAAATAGCCTAGGGTAAACTTCAAATTTAAATGTACTTTAAATTGGAAAACCAATTCCTCCCGAATTAGAACACCAATAATAAAGCGTCAACGTTTATAAATAAGCATATCAGATGTTTCTATCCAGGAATTTCTTAGTTCACATTCATTCCAGGAAACACTGTGCCACTGATAATAGAAAATAGTAGGCTATATGTTACTGCCTGAACAACAAGGAAATGCTCAAGCAAGGCATATAAAAACATTTATTTCCAACGAATCTAATATTATTACCACGATTGTTAAAGGATGACAATCTATGCATGTACAGGACATTTGATAGAAAAATCCCTAATTCTGAAACACTCTTTGGCTTCAACCACATGGCTGGTGTTCGCTGAGTCGACAGACTGACGGATTGGTAGTTACATTTTTTGAGAGGTGCGCCTCAGCCTATGGGGACCATACGCCGTAGGGTCGTCGTAGGGTCCCCATAGCTGCAACACAGAAGCATAAATTGGCCTTCAGGCTGTTCTCTGTTATGGTCTTGTTAGGTCATGTGATTTATTCTAGTGTCATACTGTATGTTTCAGGTTCTAATTAGACTGTGAATTCATTAAGATGTCTCCTGAAAGGGCTACTATAATTTTGTCTTTTTTATGTGTAGGTGACAAGGCCATTATGCTACACAAAACGACAGTTTGACGTTGAAGAGGAGGATGTTGACAAGCTAGCTTTAAGGTAGGATACTTTGGTTGCTTAAAGAAGGAGTCAGCGATTGTAAGCAAATACACTTATATATCAAATATCTCCTCATGGTTCACTATCAGCCCCTTCTGTGTGCATGTCGAAAAAATAATCTGATGTTTGTACACATCCTTGGCTCTGTTATTGGAACACAAAAAAAATGGTGATGTGCGCACCACACAACACAATCCAATATAGCCTTACCAATACTTGTCCAATGGGCAATTTGGCAGAGCCGAAGAAGCACCATATGCCATTGAAGGTGTTTTTGTTTTGATCAAATTTAAATAACAACATTCTTTGTCTAGAATCTGTGAATTGGACTCCACTTTTAAAGGTACACCTCTCAATTTGTGTTAAGAGTTTACCTTGTGTTTGAAACCACTGTTATAAGAGCATTGTTTTGTGTTCAGTTCTCACATCACACATGTAAGCTTCAAATATATGTCTTGTTGCATTTATTTAGTCTTGGTTGGGGTACTAGGTGGAATGAAATGCAGGTACAGGAGGCAGAGGAATACGACAATTAGTTTAATTCGGCAGGCAAAGAGGCAAAACAGGGACAAGCAAATCGTTTGGCGATGTGCAAACAATATCCAAAATCCAAAAGGTGTACTCCAGTGTCAGGCAAAACTCAAACAGGCAGGCAGGATTCACAGACATGATGAACCGCCACAAAGTTTTCACCAAAACAAATGATTATCATATTGTCAGATGTATAGGCTATCTTACATACAGTAGCCTAAACATTTAACAATTATTTTCATACAATCATAGTAATTGGTATTAATGTCTAAAACATTTTTAAGCTGTTTTATTTTCAGCTTGCTGAGCGTTACTGAGACAATCAAAGATTGTAGCAAACATCTTTCGCTATATCAAAAAGATTGCATTGACCGCACTACAGTAGTACACCCCGTTTCCCAGAGCTCCTAGTGTTTTGTGTGTGGTTTGTGCTAAATTTAACTATAAAATGTGTATTTTCACTTTAATGTTGGCTTTATTAGTTTCATTGTCAGGGAATAATATTTTATATTATTATACAGCTATTGTGATATTGATAGGACACCATTACAGAATGTTCCACCTTGAACAACCTTTTATTCCGACTGTAGATTACATCACAATCATTTGCATGACACTGTGTATGTTATTCCAAAGCGTAATTACTGCAAAATGTAATTAACAACACAACTTGTTGTGATGGTAATGATGTCCTAAAAATTTTGTGTGTTCTTTCTCTATTTTGGTTTTTCATTTTAATGCGCCAACATTTCCATTGTTGTAATTACAAAACATTATGTAATTACCACACCACCATATCATTACCGCCACAATAATTAATTTAAAGCAAAAAAAAAAAGCGTAATTTCTTTTAAGATTAACTATGTTAACAACATAAATGTGTTCAAATGATATGCTTGTCATCTTATTTTATGTTAAAGACTGTTTTTTTTAACAATGTGATGGGAATGACATTTAGTTATGCCACTTGGCAAATAAACGTAAAATATTTAAATTATGCCATGGCAAATAAACGGTAAATATTTTTATTCTATATATTATATTCAGTTTTGGCCATCATTATGTATTTACTTCAAAACATGTAAGCACGGTTTTGACATCATAAAAACGAAATAATTAAAAATGTGAAATGTGAATAATTACGTATAGTGTAAGTGCAGTCGTATTCTCTTGGAACCGCCGTTGTCTTATTCCTAAATCCTTATGAATCCTCACCACCGTTCCTTGACCTCATGATATTTTCACCCGAGGTCAAGGATAAGTAGCTAGGAAAGAACATAGGATGTCATTTTCTTTAGGATATTTATAAAGCACCAACAGTTTCCAAATATGCAGAGCCACTTCCTACACCTCATTGAGCAACACTCACCACGGCCATTAAACGGAGCAAAGTCTTTGAAAGTAGTTCAAGTTTTCAACATTTTCGAGGAAATGTGTTGTACAGTAAAAACGTTAATTGAACGTTCAAAACATTTAGTCCACTGAAATACTATAATTGTATTTCACAAATATAACTTTAATTCACTGTATTTCTATGAGCAAGTTGAAGATTGTTGTTTCAAATAAGGAATCCAAGCACTGTAAGCAAGGAAGCAACAAGGATTTACTGTATTTTACTTGATTTGGCTGGATTTGTTATAGTGTTTGGTTCCCCTTCCTGTTAATGGTGGATGGTTTTCTGACTGTGCAGGGTAGACCTGTGGAACGCCAGCAACCTGAAGTTTGGGGATGAGTTCCTCGGTATGGTGCGGGTTCCCCTCAAGGTCCTGGGTCAGGCAGGGCTTCATGATGCATGGTGGGCAGAACCTCACCCTATTCTCTCTATTTTTTTTAAATAAAAAAATATAATTAAATAACAAATATTATACTTTATTAGGCACAACTACACATTCAATTGAAATTGCATTAAATACATGTATTTTACATTGTAAACTCCACCCATTGCAATTCATTTGAGCTCATTGTGGTCTAGTGCCATTCATTGTCTGACATTTTGCTTGTTGTCTGGTTTTACAAGCCACGTGTTTAAATGGGTGTCTCTCACCTAACCTCCTGTTCAGGTATTTCCTGCAGCCACGGGAGAACGGAGGGAAGCCTGTGAAGGTAGAAGAGCTTGGCTCTCTGCGTCTCAACATTGTTTACACCGAGGACCACGTCTTCCCCACTGAGCACTACACCCCCCTCAGAGATCTACTGCTGCACTCCACTAATGTCAAGGTGTGCATGTGGCTCACTGTGCATCTTTGTGAGCTGTACTACATATTGTGTATGTGATGGCATGTTGTTGACTTGTGTGTGTTACCTATATTATGTGTTGTTTACTAGTGCCTGTTCTTTGTGTTGTTGTTAAGTATATGCACGAGGGCTGTCAGTTGTCAGTTTTTAATCTAGATTAATCGCACACTTTTATGTAATTAATTTCAATGAATAAACATCATATTTTTACCTATTCAAAATTAAACCTAAATGTTTTTTTTAAGTAGAATATATATATATATATATTTTTTTTTTAAATACAAAATATTTTTTGTATTCTAAAAATAAAATAAATACAAACATTTGCATACAACTGGCATATCTTGTTATAACAACATAATACATATAATTTGCACCAGACCTGTTGGACTAGACAGGCATCTATTTCCATTAGTTAATGCTTTGGTGTGTTTTCCTTGCAGCCTGTATCGGCGTCCACGGCACACATTCTAGGCGAGGTGTGTCGGGAGAAGCAGGAGGCAGCTATTCCCTTAGTGCGACTCTTTCTTCATTACGGCAAGATTGTGCCTTTTGTCAGTGCCATTGCAAATGCAGAGGTCAACCGCACACAGTGAGTGTCTTACTGCCGTATGCAATTCAATGTGAATGTTGGTGAACCAGCATTAACAGCATAGCTAATGATTTAGATCTTTATTACTGCAGGTTTTCCATAACATCAGTTCCATAATTCCTGTCAGTTATTATAATATCATACTGTATATTATAATATCATACAGTCTTACATACAATTAATTTGTATTGCAGCAGAGGACATGTTTACATTAGTTGCTAACATTAGCTTACAAAAATGTTTTATGACCCATAATAAAATATGCATGGAATCGCATACAATGATTAAATAGATTTGTGACGTGGTTATGATGGATGCTTACAACATACATGTTCGATTTAGTGAAAATTAATTTAGAGACATTTATTTCACTTTGATTGTACAGTGTGACTAATAATGTAAGAATGTGTGTAACACAATCACGGGCGTACCTTTAAAACATCAGATAAAACACAACATGATTTGCCTTCCTCCGCAGGGATCCTAATACTATTTTCCGGGGCAACTCTCTGACATCCAAGTGCATCGATGAGACCATGAAGCTGGCAGGCATGCATTACTTGCAGGTCACTCTCAAACCGATTATAGACGAGGTATTGTATTGTACCATACGTATTAACAGTGTAACATCTCATTATGCTATTGTATTATGTTTCTGTTAATATAATAAACAATAAAAATGTATAATAATAGATGTTATTTATATAACACTTTTCATACAAGAATTGCAGCTCAATGTGCTTTACAGAGAGTGAATACATTAACAGTGACAATTGTGCTTCCCAGAAGAAAATACAGAAAAACAACAAGGAATATACAATGGTTAAAGGAATAACAAAATAAGGGAATTTCCCCTATCCTTCCTGCTGCTATGTCAGAATGTGTATAGCACCATGCAATACATTCACATTGCTGTGATACAATATGTTAGCCTAACATTTGCATCTGTACACACTCAGAGCAGAACACACGGGGTATAACATGGATCACCTGTAATACACTAATACACGTTAGATATAAACTAATTTGAAGATAAGTACACATAACAGCGTGCTTTCAATTTATAAGTATGTTATGCTATGTTACACTTAATGATGAATCAATATTTCTTTTAAATTCAATTACATGACCCTTGTGCAAATTCTTTGCAGATCTGCATGGAGCACAAGCCATGTGAAATTGACCCAGTCAAACTCAAGGAGTCAGAGAATCTGGAGACCAACAGGGTAAGGAAAAATGTGGTTTTGCATTATGTCTGTTTGTTTGTATACAGTATACGAAGTTTGTATGTGATATCAAAACTCTTGACTCAACTGCAACCCTCAGGAAAACCTTCGTCAGTACGTTGACCGGATATTTAATGTTATCACCACGTCGGGAGTCCGCTGCCCTACTGTCATGTGTGACATCTTTTTCTCTCTGCGAGAATCTGCCGCCATACGTTTCCAAGGTAAAGAGCTAACGATATTCATACTTCTATTATTAGCCTGCATCTGATTGGCATTGTAGAGTTACACCCTTTTAACCACATGTATTGCAGATATTCCAACTGATATCATATATCACCATATAGCAGGTGCCTTTACCCAAAGTGATGTATACGTTTTCTGACTTGCTTAAACTCTTTTCTATTACATGTTTAAATATGTTCAATAAATACACTACTTTTTGCTGCACTGTATTTTCAACATGGAGACTTTAATTCGTGAGGAAGGAACATAAAATAAACTAAAGACAATATGGTAGCCTACTCAAGAATACTACTACATTATACTATATTATATTTAAAAATGTATTTTCAAGTGCCCTTCAACTGCAAAAGGGTCAAATGCGCCACAATAATGTCCAATTTAGTGTACTTTGCTGCCTCCTTTTGTCCAACACTGTGTACTGCAGTCACAAGACATCCATAGTAGTGGAGAAACATGTAATGTGTTCTGTTTGTGTGGTGCACACTCCAGTGGACCAAGACGTTAGATACACGGCAGTGAGCAGTTTCATCTTCCTGCGTTTCTTCGCTCCGGCCATTCTGTCCCCCAACCTGTTCCAGCTAAGACCACATCATCCTGTGAGTTTTCGTTTATCTCACACACACATATCATTTTGAATGTATCCCTTTGAGTTTGAGCAAGTTGTGCTGGATGGGTTTAAATTAATTAATTGTCCTTGTGATAGGACCCTGCAACGTCACGGACCCTCACACTCATCTCCAAGACCATCCAAACCCTGGGCAGTTTAGCCAAGTCTAAATCTGTGAGTGTTTAAATTCAAAACACATTCGAAAGCCTTTTATATTTTATGTATTAATCTCTCTCTCTCTCTCTCTCTCTCTCTCTTTCTCTCTCTCTCTCTCTCTCAGGCCAATTTCAAAGAATCATATATGGCTGCATTTTTTGACTACTTCAATGAGCAGAAATATGCAGATGCTGTGAAGAATGTGCGTTGATACTTTTCTGTTGTAGTATTAAGTATTAATCCTTAAAGATTATATGCTGTCTACAAATGTTCCTTCTGGTAAACTTCTATGAAAGATAGATAACAATAACACACAGATACAGTATGGTATGAAGACTGTTTTGAGCTTAGATTCAGCATTTATACTGTTGCTACTTAGTAAGGTGTAGTTGATAAATAATTTGCTTTATAGTTCTTGGACCTGATTTCATCCTCTGGGAAATGGGATCAGAAGAGCATTGAGACTCCCATCATGTTGAAGGAGGGGTAAGAAAGCCTTTCTAGAACCTCCAATATGGATTTCCCTGCGTATGGAGCCCAGAAAAATTGTTTTCCTTTCACAGTTAATGAAACACCAGATATTGAAGTTGTACGGTTCCCATTGTATATTCACGCTGATCTCAGTGTGGCTGACAGCCAGGATCAATAGGCTACATAAAAAAGAAATTCGAAATTTAAGGAGAAAAACCAGGAGTAATGAAATTATATACTGTTTATATTTGTTTAGGATACACAAAAGTCTACATTCAGCTCTAGACATATAGTGTATTTTGTCAAAATAAGAATCCTGTCTCAAAACATTTGTCAAGATATGCCTGTCATATATCATATAATCATTGACATTTTACCAAATGAACACAAGACTGTCCAGGCTAACAAGTATAGCACTGAAATAATTTGAGGTGCTGGGGCCTGTATAAAGCGAACAAATATTTGGGTGGTAAATCAAAAGAGGGCTTTCAGTTAATGGTATCCCACGCCTCGTGGCTCATCAATACCCCCACCCTCTTTTGTTTCTGCCTGCCGGGTGCAGAAGTGTTAAACTCACTATAAAGAGGGTTGATGGGCAGGGGTCACAAGGCAAGAAGGGCAGGTAAGAGCTGCACTATAAAAGAGGCTTTGGCCCGTTCGTGAATGCTGTGATCCCCCCACCCTACAACATTCACCACAGTAGTATAAACGCTTGCCCACTTTACTTTATATCTGGTTTGTTAGTGTGAAATGACACATCTTTTCTACTAGTTAACACCATATAGTTCTGACAGTGACTATGTTCACATTTATTAATATTCCACTACTGGTATACAGTAAGTACACTACCATTAAAATGTTTGGTTGCTCGGTTCAGTTACTTAGAAATGTACTTCTTTTTGAAAGTAATGTAAATTATTTGTCCATTCAAATAACATCAAAATTTATCATAAATACAGTGTAGAGATTGTTAATGTTGCAAATTAAGCTAGCATGTAGCTAGAAAATTATGGAATAACATTTGTTTTTCAGAACAAGAATATCGTTCTAGCATTTTGAGCCTGTATCGATTCCATAAATTCAAATTATCGGTATCAATTTGCCTTTTTAAAATGAGACACTTGTAATAGATACAACATGCATTTGAACACAGGAGTAATGGTTGCTGAAAATGTGCAGTTCCCAGCTACAGTAATTATTTGAGAAAATTAACATATAAATATATTAGACAAGAATATATATTATTTTAATGGACAAAACAAAATAACTTTAAAAGAAGTTTCTAAGTGACTCCAAACTCCCGTTTCACTTTTGGAAAATTGAGATTGTGATTATTGACATGTTCCGAATGTGGAATGAGGGGATGTTAATGTAGTCACTTTGTGAAGAATATTTGCCATACTATAGTTGCATCACAGATAGTAGTTGAATGATTTAAATTATTGTGATGGTATAAAGTAAAGTGTTAACTTTAAGCTGTTTACCCCAGAAGCACAATAAATTCAGTAGGTGTTCCCGCTTTCATAATGTTCCAGAGATGCTTGGCATGACAGTGACCGTTGGTTACTGTGCAAACATTTCTGGGATGTCATACCCGCTCGCATTCTCCCTTGACAGCTTGTGCCTAGACTGGGACCATGCAATGGACTTTCCAGCACTGTTCTAGACATATTAGATGCCTGGGTAGTTTTCAATATCAGAAAGTGGATTGGTGTATTGTTATTGCTTTTGCTATTGCTAGTACCATGTATTCTGTGTTTGCTCTGGTATGGTGACTATGGAGTAAACAAAATATTCCAAATTTTCTTTACATTTTTTCCACTTATGGAACTTTGCTGTTGCCCCTGTTCCAGATTTGGTTATTGAAGAGCAATGAATACATGGCACTATGATTAGTGAACATGTTACCACATAGCTAGTGTTTTTAATATATATGAGTACACATATTTGAACTCAACCCTTACAATTATGTTCAGCTTCATGACAAA
Organism: Amblyopsis rosae; assembly: GCA_025399935.1. Lineage (NCBI taxonomy): Eukaryota > Metazoa > Chordata > Actinopteri > Percopsiformes > Amblyopsidae > Amblyopsis > Amblyopsis rosae. Next base: position 4,075 of record JAODTR010041259.1, on the reverse strand, counting down.
GAGAGCACAGGGGAGAAAACGCTTGGGTCTGAAGAACTTCAAGAGGAGATGGTTTCGTCTCACCAACCACGAGTTCACCTACCACAAAACGAAAGGTAACGCCAAAGGTTTGTTATGCTCTACTTACAGTTACCTTGGATTTTATTCATGACATTATTTGTTTGGAAATGTGGCAAGTATCATATTTTTGCCAGCGCTCCAGCATGTGGAATATGTGTCCAGACATGTCATTAAAATTAGGAAAAGGAAATAAAGTGAAACCGCTGAAACACAGTATTCATCAACCTTTCTAACCAATTATTCCACAACCTCCACGCACAAACATATCTTGTTTTCATCATTCTGTCTAATTACTATTCAGGAGCTATATTAAGTTCTTAAAAAAACAAAACATTAGCCTTCAAAAAGATATAACATACATATAAAACACTCTTGCTGCTGCTATGTATTACAATATTATCCAATACAAAAGTCACATTAACTTTCATGAATCCACCTTCTTTTTAGAACAGCCATCTAGCCGTAATGCTAATGTGTTTGTTTTCTAGGTGAGCGGGCCTTGTGCAGCATCCCTATAGAGAACATCCTTGCTGTAGAGAGACTAGAGGAAGAATCCTTCAAGATGAAAAACGTAAGCACCTTAGATTTGCCTAAACATTTCCCTTGAGTGCTTCATTGCATCTGGATTATGCGTAATACACCCGTAGTGGAAGTCTCCCGAGCCTTGTACAATCCACTGGCTTCTATCCCGACACTTCCTGTTACGCGCCGCTCTCATAGATGTTCCAGGTCATCCAGCCAGAGAGGGCGCTGTACATCCAGGCCAACAACTGCGTGGAGGCGCGGGATTGGATCGACATCCTGACCAAGGTCAGCCAGTGCAATCGCAAGCGCCTGAGCACCTACCACCCTTCAGCCTACCTCAACGGCCACTGGCTTTGCTGCAAGCTCTCAGCAGACACTGCCCCTGGCTGTTCTCCCTGCACGGGGTGAGCTCTTGTTTCCTCCAGTACCACCTACTGTGTAATGTTACCCGCACAGGGTCGCCCTGATCTTAGCAATCTCCAGTGTAATTTCACAGTATGCTTCTGAAAGCCCTCAAGGCAGACGCCTTTGTTGACAATCGGCGGCTAGCTGCGGTTCCCAAGATGACGAGAACATTAGATGTGTCCGTCTCCACCGGCGTTCCGGTTGATTTTTTTTAACATGTTCACTGGGTGAAATAAGTTCAGTAAGGACATTTGATTGAAATGCACCGCCTTAACGACAAACACTTTTGAATTGAGGGGTTCCAGACTGATACTCGTGGTGAACTCAACCTGTAGCTTACGAGATCAGATTGGTCTCACGAGGCCAAGGTAGTTCCTGTCTTAACTCTGTTCTACTCCTGTGTGTGTGTGTGTGTGTGTGTGTGTGTGTGTGTGTGTGTGTGTGTGTGTGTTTTCAGTGGTCTCCCAGCCAACATCCAGCTAGACGTGGATGGAGACCGAGAGACAGAGAGGATATATTCACTGTTCAGCAACTACATGACTAAGCTGGTCAAGATGCAAGGTCAGGTGTGCGTACAGCACAGTCGTGCGTGCGTGTGTAGCGATAGCACGTGTGCTCGGATGCATCTCGTCTTAGTACAGGCTCAGCTTTCGCCGCTCACCCTTTTCTTCCGTCTGCTCCCACAGAGGCCTGTGGCAGCAAGTCTGTGTACGATGGTCCAGAGCAAGAGGAGTACTCCAGCTTTGTCATAGACGACCCACAGGAGACCTACAAGACTCTGAAGCTCATTGTGTCCGCTGTGCAGACGCTGGAACAGCAACACACCAAGTACAAGCGGGACAAGTTCAAGAAAACAAAGATTGGCAGCCAGTGAGTGTTGCGGTGTTCGTTAACCAGTGTTCATCTCACGTGGACGATGTTCTTGCTTTTGGCTCTGTCTTGAGTTTTAGGGTGTACCCACTGTTTTGTGTTATCTAACCCAAACAGACAAAACTGCCTGCCTGTTTTCCACGGTGCTTGCTCAGACTTAAAATGTATTAGCCATGCTAAGAGAAGCAACGGTGGTCACATAGTAACACAGGATAAGATTGCATTGTGTGTGAGTCTAGTAGTGGCAAGTTACTGTAGATGCTGTGTAAGCTTCTATAGTAAAAGTCGATTTTGAATACATTCAGGCCCACATTTAGATCCCTTCAGGTTTAGCCTATAAGGAAATCTTGGCCTGACATTTTATGGAAGTCTTTCTGTACATTTTAGTGGATTATTCAATGTCTATACAAGAAAACCATGAATGGAAGGATATTTCTCTGATGCCGTTTTTTTTTTTTGTTTGTCTGTTTTGTATGTGTGTTTTTCTTTAGGGAGCATCCAATCGGAGACAAAAGTTTCCAATGCTACATCCACCAGCAATCTGAGAGCTCCACCTACTCCATTTAGCACTGGCTGTGTTATGAACCATTACCAGCATGCCCAAAACCATCAAGTTTTAACTTACTGCAGGCAAACAAGAAAAAATCTTAACATTAAGTCCAGCATCCAGTGTTGAATTCGAAAATCGTATTTTTCTCAAAAGGTGAACAATATCTTGAATGGCTAGAGTTATTTTCATCAATGGCTTTCATTGGGATTTTTTGGACTCTATGGGACACAAATGTTAAAGATGGCTACTTTTGCAGTGTTCTCATGGTGCATCCCTCCAAATGTGGAGACACAGACCAGTGAAAATAAACTAGAATGGAATGGAGGAGAGAATGAGGAGCGAATGACATCAAGCATCTTCACAGAGTCTCTCTCCCTTCTGTGATGTGCTGGGAAAAAAAGAACAAATATTTTCACTGGACAATTCTGACAGTGACCACGCACTTTAATTGCCGCCAAATCATTGGACGAACAAGCTTCATAGCACACTTTTAAAATGCTCATTGTATCTATTTTTGTTTTAGTTTTTTACTGTTTTAACGGTATAGTCACAGAAGTGAAATGCTCCTTTGTATTTCAAGACAGAAGGAAGGACTGTATTTCCCTTTCTAAATATTACGTGTTTTGAGTTTCATCCCCAACCTCCTCAGGAAATCTGTAGGAAGGAAGAGGGCACAAGAAGGACTCACTGGGACCAAACATGGACCATAACAGCTTAAACTTGTTAAACTTTCTTAAAATCCCAGTACCATGGTTATCCAATCTCTGATTTTAATTGATCAGCAACAAATATTCCATTACAACAAGTTTTAGCTCAGATTTGTACAAAAACTGTTATAATGCTTTACAAACTACTTTTATGCATTCCTTTTAAGATATTTCTAGCTGTGAATGGTATTGGTCAGTCTGTTGAAGGTACATGATTTAACCCATTGACTCGGTCGTCAATGTTACACTCACTTTAGCAGACGCATGTCTGAACTCAATTTGTAATTTATTAATGACAATATTAACAGGGCTGGGCTTTTGTGTTTTTTTTTTCTTCTATATTTCAGTAACTATTAGGCTCCATAAAATGAATATTAGCCTTCAAAAATAAATAGCATACACATAAAACGCACACACCTCTGTTAACGCTGCTATTTATTATGATACTTGCCAAAATACAGCCCTGCACTTTTCCAGATAAATAAAATGATAGCAGCACCCATGAGAATTATTGTTAAATAATTTAATTTGTGTTTATAAATGAAAAAGCCTCATGGGTTCAAGATGCCAGATACACATTTTCTAGAATTCTTGTTTTTCAAATATTTATATATTAGTTGTTTCGATATGTTTTTATATCTCAAAATTGATACTGTTTAAAAAAGCAACAACCATTGAGCAATTATTCTGCATAGTTTCTTTAACAGCTGTGTTGTTCTGAAAACTATAAGGAATCAACTCATCAAAAGGTTTTATATATTTGTCTCTTCATACACCAACCTCTATAACGTGAATGAATGGTGCGCGCGTGAGTGTGTACAAAATGTCATTGACAGAATGTGTTTGTTTGTAATACTTACTTGGGTGATGGGTTGTATATTGCCAATTTAATTGATTCAGTGTTAAAGAAAAGGTAGTCACAACTGATGAATAACACTGCCTAGTATACTTATGACTG
>JAODTR010041248.1:9086-19754 GCA_025399935.1 Amblyopsis rosae | reverse complement strand
CCCACCTAACCCCCCCCCCCCCCCCCCCGCTGCTATTACTGTGATATCTACAGATGTGTCTTTGCCAATGACAGGGCTCATGATCAGGTTCCCCCGACTTCGGCCACAAATCGCTGCTAATAGCGTCATTAGAGGGGGCTGCAGTGCCCCTTTGTGCCAAGTCCAGCTCCCTAACGGTCCGCTGACCCGGGGGCTGACGTCTCTTCGCTCCCCTCCCACACACACACACACACCCTTCACCTGAAGGCGATCGGTATATAAATAACAAAAAAAAATAGCTAGTTATAGATATTTAAAAATGTATATGTACTCTTTATTGCTCTTGTCTACATAAAGTGCACACCTCTGGTAAAAAAAACATATGAATGGACAACTGCCCTAATTCTACATTTGTAGAGTGGATCTCTGCGCTGGTGTAGCCAGTAATACTGTAAGTGGTAAGTGTGGAAGCGTAGTCTCGCAGCATCCGCTCCGCATATGTTACGTGTTCCGAGTCTCGCGTGACCTTTTTTTGTTAGCTCAGTCACTCACAGAAAGGCTTTTCCGGAAGCAGGCGATTAGTCCCCGCTTTTCCCTCCTCTGCGACAGGTCATCTGACACTTGAACCAGAGCGATTTGTTTTGACTCGAGTCCTCCACTGCTGTACCTGAGCTGAAGTCAGCTTTCCGCACGCTGCCTGCTGTGCTCGGCGCCGCTCCATTTGGTAATAAAGCCCAATGACTAGGGTCTTGTCCTGCGATGCTCGCTGGCGTGTTTGAGGCAATGGCAGGGGAAAACAAGGAATGCTGATGAGAAGAATAGGAAATGGTGGGCTCCTTTATCCCTGTGATATACACACGGCCACAATGGGAAAGCGTTTTGATCCTGCGTCCGTCCCGACTGACGCATCCATTACACGAGGCGGCTGTGGTGCATCTTTCTACTCCTTCTAGGGATTGTCGGTCCGACGACACCATTTTTCTCAGGGCCTCCCTTGTCTCCGGGGTTACGACGAGGTCACCAGATGAGAGCGGCGGCAGATGAATCATAGCTGGAGGGAGGGTAGCTGCGCGGGCTCAGGCGGCTGGGCCTGCCTTTCCTCACGAACCCCCCCCCCCCCACCACCACCCCCGACTGCTCCACTGCAGGCCCTCGGTGTCAACTCAGGCCAGGTTCAAGCTTCCAAAGCTCCAGTGTGTTTATGTTGTCCTGGAAACCGATTCATCCGACAGAAGCAGCTGTTACGGGAAGGGGCAGCTGTTACACCCACACTCTTCGAGACTCGCTGGGCCATGTCCGCTGGGAACATCGGGAGGTGGACAGCACCTTGTGAAGACCAGCGGAGGAGGGATATAATGAGGGAGCTAAAGAGACCAGAGGACAGAGACCGTGGAGCTGCTGAAGAGTGTGAAGAGGTGGTGTGAAGGAGAAATGTTGAGGAAATAAAAGCACTGGCTAGATATAGACTAGCCCACGTGTCACTGCGTAGTTTCCCCTACCTCTATTGTAATGGAACACCCTACAAAATACATAATTCTGCCCTCATATTAATATAATAGCATTAATGTTCATATTCAGAAAGGGTACAGAAATGTGGAGGACAGGAGGTCACACCCAGCAATCAGGTGCTGAAGTGACCTGTGCTCTTAGCGTTCCGAACAAAAAACTATTTTCACAATTCAGGACACAACCTGTGAAGCGCACACACCTTTAAAAAAAACAACTACTCAAACTGATGTCCTGATGAATACCTGATCAGATCCTGTGCACGGGTGTTGAAGGACACCTTGTTGTCAGGGGAGCAGATCCAAACACCATCCCCTTGGCTGCTTTCGGGGCCCAGAGGCCAAAGGAGACCAAGGACAGTGGCACCGGTCTGGAGGAGGCCGGTGGTCAACCCTTCAAACGTCTGCTTGTTGACACTGCGCCCAAACATGGACTTGTCTTCATCTGGCACGTAGAGCTGTGGATTGGTTCCACACCAGAAAGCTACAGTAAAATTACATGTCAGATATTCAGGCTTCACAGACGGACATCACAAACTTCTGCTACTGTACATTAGGGGTGGGAAACACCAGAGACCCCACGATACTTATGCCACGATACGATATTATTGCCATTTTCAACATATTGTGATATTCTGCAATATATAACTTTTTCCAACTTCAAATTATGCCCTCAAAGTGATTGTCAAGCTGACTGACTGACATGAACATGTGATGAATATTAGTTAAATTCTCATGTGCAATTTATATAATGAAAAAAATAATTATTGCGATACTTGGCGTCCGTGTATCGATACAGTATTCGCCATGGGACATATCGCGATACTATGCAGTATTCATTTTTTCCCCCACCCCTACTGTACATCCCTCAAAGCTGGCGGATCACAAATGAAACTTAAGCAAACACTATCCTAATCCCCTTACCTATACTGTGAAGAATGCAGTCTGCATTTTCAAAACGGTGTAACATGCGTTTCAAAAGCCACACATTTCATAAGATGTAGCAGACAAAAGCAGTTCTTTACTTGCGCACTCCCTTTTCAATATACTTGCTAAATGATGTAGTAAGGTATAAATGACACTAGCTTTGTTTATCATCCATAAACCAGGCCATAAATTGTTGGTTAACAACCAGTGTGACACTGACTAGTGATGTGCCCACAGGTTGGCATATGAGACCTCCCTCTGGTATTGCAGCTACGCACAGAGGAGAAGCTGATACTGGGGTTGCATTCTGTGTTTATTGTACTATAAACCCCCCATCAGCTGTGCCAAGCAAATATAGAAACCAACAGTAGACATTTATCTTTCTTTTTTTTATAAATCTAACTTATTATAGCTTACAGTCGTATTAAACTTGTTTCAGATTCAGTAGTTTTGTTGTGTACAGTATACCGGTACTTCTGTAGATGTCGCAGATTTTTTTTTTTTTCCCGGATTAATGACAGATGAACTGAATAGACACACTAGTAGACATACTGTAGTGCTAGTAGGGGGGGAAATGGTCTCATTTGGTCTAATGGTTAGGGCACACACTAACAGCACAAGTAAATCCACCAACATTCTCCACAAATCGAATTATAGGGGGACATGGAAAGACGGCGAGACTACCACCTCTTTCTAGCTAGCACACACGCACGCGCGCGCACACACACACAGACGCACGCACGCTATAGCGTAACAAATGAAGTCTGAGAAAATATCAACGAAGGAAGGGAAGCAGCGGGGAGTGTGGACCCTTTTTGAACCGTGCTATTTATCTGCATCTTACTCATGGAGAAAACTTGGTTTGTCTTCTGCGGTGCCGTTGGACACGTCAGTCATCGGAGCAGCTGCAGAGATATGTTTTATACAAACCTCTCCCTGCGTGCCCTCGGGAAACATGACGGCTTTGGATTGGAACTCGGCCCTGTGGGAAGGAAGCCCCGGTAGGATTTCTGCGTGCGCTCCAGCCAGGGCCTGTGCCGTGCCCTGTTTGTGCGGTGCGTGCTGTGTGCGCTAGGCCGCCGCCAGCGCTAGATGTTTGGAGTGAGTGGTTGTTTACAGTCCCTCCTCCAGAGTGCTGAGTGATACGGGCTGGTGTGTTTGATGCCGCGCTGCCTGCACGCTCACATTCCCAGAGTCTAGATGCATCCACAGCGTGCTTGGCCCACGGTTTGTCAATGGCAATACGTGTGACTCTCCTGACCTCTTATTTGACATGAGGCAGAGCTTTTCAGTCTTGTACGGTGCATTGTGTTGACTGGACTTCACAACAACCACCACCACAAGGAGAGTTAACCCACTGCTTTTATGCATGGCTAAAAAGAAAAACAGGAAGGCATCAGCATTCCCCGTGCAAGCCATTTGACCTATTCAAACTAAAGCATCTTTCCACAACCTACAGTATAAACACACGTGGACAGCATTTTGTGCATCTAAAACGACAGAACATTGTTACAGTTCCAAAAGGTCTTTAACACCCGCCCACACAATTCCAGGATAACACCCATTTACTTTTACTCCCTAATCAGGAACAGGACCACAGACTACTGTGCATAAAAAAGTATATAATACATGTATACAACAACAACAAGATAAATAAACTGGAGGGGAAGGGGTCTTCGAGACAGCGGACTCACTGTTAACTGGTGCAGCAGCAGGTCCATGATGAGGGCTATCTTGTTGCTCAGGAGGACGTAGGAGCAGTTGTGTGGGCAGCGGGCACATGCCAGGTAGTAGTTGAAGGCAGCAGCACACAGGGACCTGGGCAGGGGAGACAGTGAGGACGCCGTGACTTAAGGCGCACTCCCCACGCATGTCATCCATAAAGAGTGCTATTGGGATGTAGGTGTGCAGACTATCTGGAGTCATCTGGAGACCAAACACACTCTGCTGTATTTGTGCTTTCCTTAAGGGTGCCGTTTATCTCCACCGTCCCAACGCTCGGCTCACTGACAGCGGCGAGCAGGGGATGCTGATTTCATGGAATAAAAAATAAAAAAAACACTTTCTATCAGCGTACACACTACTTACAAGGGACACTTTTTTTTGTGTGTTTTCTTTTGCGAGAGCCAGCCACCAATCTCAGCCCCATCGCTCCCTGAGATGGAGCAGTGTTTCCTCTGGAGATAAAGCTGTGCCTCTCAGCGGCTCCTCACAGCCAGAGGCCTGCAGGCAGAGGGCTAGGGGAGCGCAGAGAGAGTCGCTGTGCCTCCTGTATTATGTCTGCTGCTTTTAAACAAGCCTCAGAGAAGATTAATGTCTCAGATAACTGACCGATCACTCCGCTTCCAACGCCGCCCCGCTTTCATCAGTTCATATTTTCTGACAACTGTGTATTTTAGCCGATGGCGGAGGGGGGGGGCGCGCTGGGGGAATGGAATCTGGCTCTTGTGCTGCCTAAAGTAGGCCATGTTTATTTCAACGCGTAAACATTTTGATACTACTGAAACCTTCACATCTGCTGTGCGTTTCCAGCCAAACCCAAGTTGGCATGGAGGGGGAAGAAGTGGTGTCTCTAACGCAGACCCAAGTCTGTCGATAGAGCTCCTCCCTCTGTTGCCCGTTGCCATATCGATACACTGCGTGCTGTGAAGCAGTCAGGCATGGAATGTGATGCTAACGTAAAAGAGCCATGTTCTGACCAACGGGGAACGCTACAAGTTCAACTTCCTGTGCTTCTTAAAGACTTTCTGTCGTTACCAACACCGTTCTATTGACAACAGTTGAAACATTTGAAAAGAAGGAAAGCGGTGGGAAACAAATGTCAGCCATCGTACGGTGTGTGTGCAGTGAGCCTGTAGTGTATGGTGTAAGAGCTGGGGTAAGTGGAGAAGCCAACCAAACTACGCTGTGTAGACAAACCATATTTTTAACCAACACACTTTAGTTCCTCCGCCACAGCTCAACAGAGGGGACATACCAAGCAGAAGGCTCACATATGGACGAGGACATGTTGCTTCCAATTACATATCTTTCCACTCTCTCGTGTCTTAGAAATACATCTCAGAGTTACAGTACCTAAATCTGGACATTTCCAATTTCCATTACTTGATTAGGACAGGGACCCTCATTTTCGAGACAGTCTAGTCTATGGATATGGCTTTTTAATTTTATTTTATAAGCAGAAAGGAGGAAGATGTAACCCATAAGACTTACTGACTACAATAGTAAAAACATCAAATGAATAAACTTGAAGTGTGCTACATTTCTTAAGGCAACTGAACTACCGTCTATACAGTGGTTTGGATTAACAGATACTTTAACAGCACAAACTGCATATTTAATCTCAATTCCTAATGTGGCTGATACCGGATGATCACTGAGACGACAGAACACCAGTACGAAGACAATGGCCCGTAAGGAAGGCCAAAATCAAAACAAATGGAATGACAAAGGACTGTGGTACCAACAAACAAACAAAGACCAAATCATTCAGAAGCTGAACAATGTGACATGGCTGCTCCGATGTCAAAACAACAAACAAGGTCAAATACTTTGTAACTAGATAAATGGCAGTTAATGCCGTTTCCCAGGCTAGTCAACAGATTCCGATCTGATCTGCATTTTTCAACACAGAGCTCTATGCACCTTCACAATCAACTCAGTCAACTGCTCATGTAATGAGCATGCGACTGCTTTGTAACACGGCTAATCGGCCTTGTCTTCAACTGTCTCTGAACAAACGGGCAGGTTGTCAGTGACATGTCTGAGTTATGCCGTTACACCAGCTCGGACAATGGAGCGCCACAATGACCTGTCTTTGGTTTCCTCCCACATAATTGAGCTTGATGAGCGCCGACACCTGATCGCTCCCACTCTCTGGGAATCTCACCATCTCAATACCCCTCGGTGACAGCTCGTGTCAAAGATTTTGAGGAACAATTTGGTAAAGTGCAACGCCACCCTGTCTCGTGTTGCACGAAATAAAACGACGCGGGGACCAATGCGTGCCAGCCTCTCTGAGAGGGCAACATTCCTCCACCTCTTTATGTCACTGTGACGCTCCCATTTCACACGAGGAGACACAAAATTGGTGAAACCACAACGAGCCAATGGACAGATGATCCATCATCTCTCACCCGATACATTCTTCACCTGGGAGCCGTGATTCATTTTGGAGACGTGGGCCTTGATCTGGTGAAAACGATGAGAGCAAAACCTCTTAATCTGTTCAGCAAGATTACCAGCGAGGGATCAACTCTCTCCCTCTGCCCAGATCCATGGAGAACTGGGACTGAGAGAAAGACCCACTGCCTGGGTGGCCCCCAAGGCTGGAGGGGGGAGGTAAACACAATGCCACTGACCCCAGGAATTACATGCCTACTTTTACCGCACCACAACATCTATAGGGTATCCTAAGGGCTGAAGAACAGGAGCCGTTGGAAACAAGGTGCTGACGGGCTCATGAGAGACTTTGGTCTCAGAGACCTGCTAAGTCTCCAACAGCAGAGTAGCTACTGCGGGCCAATACATGTAAATCAGCAGTGGCAGTAGGAGGAGTAGAAGAGTCTGCCTGTAATTACACATAGCTAACTCCCTCTTGCACTGCCGACAACAGCACAACAAGCATGTAAAAGGCTCTTTATGCCTTTTTTTTGTCACTGCATTGACTTATCAACCCCCCCGAGATCAGCGCGCACCTCGACCCGAGGCTCACGTTTCCCCAGGCCCCTCTCCACGTTTCCTATGTGCCCAGTCAAGCCCGACCAGAGCCACGCTGAAGGAATCTGACCAACGTCCAGATCAGGTGGAGTCCTCGCTTTACAAACAGGAACAATTTAAGGAGGGAGGCGGGGGTGAGGGGAAGCAAGGGAGGGGGGGCACGAACTCTAAGCCAAAATAGAAAGTGAGGCGCAAATCCACTTCCTTGCACTGTCAAACAATCCCTTCATTCACTGGTGTCTAAATGACATTTAATTTGATTCTGCTGTTGATCTCTCCAATACCCTGAGCGTTTCCAAGACATCCATTCTGCCCGTCGTGCCACACTGGCTGGCCGGGTATGAAGGGGGAGAAATCTGATGAGCCGTCACGTGGCATCAATGTGTGCAAAGACGCACACACACACGCACGCACGCACGCACACACACACACACACGCGCACACACGGGCACACGGGCACACACGCGCACGCTAGAAAACATCCTGAAATAAAACCAGAGGTAGCAGGTCTAATTTCACAGGATGCATCAAGCCATGTACAGAAGAGGTGCCAATACAAATTGGGTTAACACTCTTGCAGAAGTACTCCCAAAGAACTCCAAATTACTCCACAGATAAAATTAGTATAGCAAATTACCTTTGTTATACTAATGTTTTTATGATCATTCCTGTTGAAACTTGAAAATATATTTGAGGACTGTGTACTCCCAAAGAGCCACTGTGCCAAAGGGAACATGCACTGAGCTCACTTTATGAGTAGACTATATAGTTCTCCCTTTCCTCTCTTTACTGACCCCTGTTGGAGACTGAGGGAAAAGTCAACTGCCAACTGCCAGTCAACCCCTTAATGCATTCTGTCACAGCAATTTTCCAATGCTGCTGAGAATCAGCAAGGCCAACCCATATACAATTAGCAAATATTGTAATAATATAGGATGAAACCAATGTTTTCTGTCTTTTAGCTTTGGGTTTAAACAACAATAAAATACAATGCTCTTCCACCAAAATGAAAATGACGTCCATTACTTACTATGAAAATGTCTTAACGATACAAAAATGTATACTGTAGATGTATATGGCACATTATACATGGAAACATGCTACTTAGTTAAGGCTAATGAGTGCTGCTACATGAGCCAAGGTCTAGACATTCCAGCGGGCCACCAGGGTTACACCAGGACATTAGCGAAGCCTCACAGAGGAATTGGCTCATTAATGTAATGGTAACAAGATGGAATCAGCCTCCCTAGGGACAGATATGCCAAGAGCATCTCCGCAGCTGCCTTTTTTTGTAAATCACTCAGCTTATCTATGGGGAGGAGGTGATCAATACGGCAGCATTACTGTAAACAGATCATGTAGCGCGCTCCGGGGCTAGAGGCCGTCTCGCAGGCCATTACAGCGCCCATGCCATCCAGATGACAGATAAGCAGACAGCCAGACTGTGTGTCCTTCTGTTACATCTAGAACACACAGACGTTTGGAGCTTTACCGCAAGTGTATCTCTCTATACCAACACCAAGTATTGTGATTGAGAGAACTCTCCGGAATATTGCACGTGTATCAACACGGGCTCTACCGTTACAAACCACAGTATTTTTGCTTGCATAAACATCCTAATAATACCTAGACCTAAAATCAATGCCTGCTAGAGGGCATAATGCATGGTGCCATGCGGGTTTCCTTAAGGCTAGGTGGATGTGGGTGCTGTACATCACAGGTTCACGCCTCAGGTCATAGCCACCAATACCAACGGAGGGTCCAGCAGTAACTGATACAAATGTAGCAGGCTGAGAATGTGCAGTGCCCAGTGCCATGGTGCATGGTTAATAAACAGCCAAACCATGTTTGTGAGTATTTAAAGAACAAAATGCCCTCACAAGGCCTGTTGGTTTACAGTCCCCCCCCCATGCATACTATATGTACAAGTCCTCCGCAGCAGAATCTGTTTAAGCACGGCAAGGAACATAGTGTCAAAGAAGAGCAGGACTGGACAACTTCTTCATTACTCATCATAGCCAGCCTCAGTTTGAATGGATGGAAGACAAACCACAGCTCTTCACCTCTCTTCCTTGCACGTCAAGGACGATTGTAAACACCAGAGAGGCATTGTGTGTGTTCAGGATACTGCATCGTCATGCTAACATGTGCTAACAAAGTCTGCAAACAAACGCGAAACAGAAGAAGAAACTTTCAAATCTAGGCTAACAACATTTATATGATTAGGAATCACAAATTGAGACATATAACAAAGATTACAATGACTGAGGATGTGACAATCAAGAAGACAAAAATCAATATACTTGTGATGCACAGTAAAAGGCTTATAAATAAAAGGAGCATTTGTCCATTAGTGGCGGTTCAGAGACTAGTAAATGGTAATAAATGGGGGAGCAAGGCCATTCTGGTCCATTAGAGAGTCCCACCAGAGTGCATGGCAGCTTCTCCAAGGTTATCTACTGGCAGACCCTGAAAACACCAGAGCCACTAAGCAAACAATACTCTGCACTCTAAATGATGGATTGGAAAAGACATGCTTTTGTTTTAAAAAGAAAATTAACAAAGAGGAAATGGTCTCTGTTTGTAAAATGACAACGTTATTATTCATAAACACATTTTGAGCTAACCAAAATGTCATGAATACATCATAAACAATATAAGGAAACACATTGATTTGTTGATCTGTAAAATAATAATATATTCGCACAAAACAATAGCGCCGTTTGTCCATGACGGCCTGAATGGACCGACAGGCCGCGTCATGACAACCTGAACACGCGCCCACTCCGACAGGTCGTGTGTAAACAATGGCACTCACTTGAGAGGAATGCGGGGGACCGTGGCGGGCGTGGTGGAGCTGGTGACGACCTGCAGGATCTGCTCCAGAGCAGAGAGGCCCCCGCCCATCTGGAAGGCCACTTGATCTGCATCGTTCTTTGGAGAGAGAGAGAGAGAGAGAGAGAGAGAGAGAGAGAGAGAGAGAGAGAGAGAGAGAGAGAGAGAGAGAGAGAGAGAGAACCACAGTAAGGGAAGATCAGCCACAGGCTAAACTGTGTGTGTGCGCCTCTCTCGTTCTCTCCTGAAGGGGGCGAGGGCTTGCAACCTGACACAAAGTGATCCCTAAAGGATTCCTGTTAAATCTCAAAAGTGCACAACCCTACAACGCCCCCTCAACAGTCCTGCTGCAGAAGAGGACAACCAGTGCCAGGGTGGTCCCCGCTGACACGGAGCAAAGAGATCTGGGCCGGCGGGGAGAGAAAAACATCTAATCACAAGGAGCTTTAAGATGAAAAATACTAACTGGCTTGATTATCAGTGCAGACAGTACATGACATCGGCTCACAGAGTATAAATGAACGGCCCTGCCCTCTGGCTTGGAAAGGAAAGAGGAGGAAGTAATATTCTGTTGCTACAGAGCCAAATAAATCAACAACTACAAAGCCAGGAGCAAATGTCGCCATTGCGCGTGGTTGTGAGTACCTAGGTTGCCAGGAGCAATGGGGAGGGGGGGGGGGGGGCGCAGGGTTACAGTGTAGGC